>JAPMOQ010055686.1:3639327-3718348 GCA_026543055.1 Argiope trifasciata
CTTCTAAAACCAGATTTCTTTTTAATATTTTTGTAAGGAATAGCAAATAGTGAACATAATCATGTAATAAAATGACTTAATATTTAATCGCTTAACAGTTTTGTTCGAGCACCATACATGCAGCGATTTATTGAATTATGATAGTTGTAAGCAAAAAATAAATCATTCATAAAGATTATATAATTTAATTCTAAACTTACTATGTATACATAGGTAAGACAAATACTCAGTGTATTTCCATTTGAATCAAAATAAGAAAATATTCCCTAAATAATTGTCATCTTATTAGATAGTAAAAAAAATAAAACATTCAAGTGAATTATTACATGCCATTTAATTGGTTTCAATACCTTGAGACTAATTAAATAAATAAATAATTTTTGAAGAAATCGGTGGAAAATTTCCCCCATTTCTAACACTATTTAAATGCTCTGATTCAAAATTTGCCCGAGTTGTAGATTTGTGTGTGAATTAGCCAATTGAAAAAAGGAAAAGAAAAAGGAAATATCATGTTTATCCTGTATTCTAGAAATACATCCTTACAATAATGTTTTCAAATTCGGTAGTTGAAATGAGTATAAAATAAATTACAACAATTCTTATTATAACTTGAATGAATTCATGTATGTGGCTACTGTAAATGAAATGAAAATACGGCATCAAATTTCTCTGAAAATACTAACACTTTCAACGCTACCGACGAGATATCTCGTCTTTCAGTTAATTTTAATTACAGGATTCTGTGGGCTAAAATTTGACTATAATTTAAAAACTTTGACTGTGGGCTAGATCTTCAGATAGGCGTTAGAAAGTTCACCCTATCTAAACTGACATATAAAACAAATTTTAGCTTACAAAAACCTGAAGAAGTATCTGAAAGACGAGATATCTCATCGGTAGCGTTGAAAGTGATTATCAACTATCAATTCTTGGAGTCTTGCGCCTCAAGGTAGTGATCTATTTTGCCTGTTTGTTAATCTGCTCCTGATGTATCCTATTTTTTATTTTAGTGTTCACAAGAAGGATACATCAAATGCTTGGTGTATGTTCCTTGTATAAACTAAAGTAGCACAATTCCAAAATAGCTGTGAAAATCTCTGAGCATGATTCACTCAAACAAATCTCTTCCTAAAAAAGTTCTCTATATAAATTATCTCGAGAACTTCTTATCTGACTTCTTCCACTTCGAAGCTAATGGGCTTCTCATACTTTCATCGCACAGGCTTGGCATTCCCTTGAAAAGAGCACCGTTTCAAGTTGAAAGACATATCTGGATAGGGATGTCTTGGTTTACAACACAAACAGTGCCTTGTTAAAGTCTTATCATCTTTAAAAGTGTTTGACAGCTAGAATAAACCTTGGCTTCTTTGAGAGACTAATTGGCTAATAAAACTGGATGTGTTATAAAATGCGTTCTATTAGCAATGTGGATATTTTGTCACCTGAAGTTGCAATATATATATATAATATGCAGTTGCCAAAAGAAATAAAATAATTTATTTGTTATCAGGGAATATTAAATCATTATGTTTGACTTATTTCTACTGCAGTTCGTCTAAATTTTCAAATATATATCTGGAAATAATTTTTCAATGTAATGATTCTAAGATATAAAATCTATGTTCTTCTGGAACGTATGATAAAATTAGCAATAAAAGCGTTCTACAATTTTGTTAAGGTTTTTATACATGTTTAAGGTATTCATTCTTTTGTGTTTTGTTATATGCATCAATTAGCCATACTTTTTGAAATATAATTTAATTAATATTTTAGATGATGTCATAATCAAGTTGATCGATATTTTGAAATGTCAATTTAATTTATCTTAATCATCAGATCAAAGTGATTAAATCTGGAAAACTATCCGATGTTTGCAGATGAAATTATATAGTATTATCTTTTCAATCTTACCAATTCTAATGATAAAAGAAAAGAAAAATCCTAATAAAAGTAATAAAATTAAATTAAAATTAAACTATCAAAAATTGTAAAGTTTCCATATGTAACAAAATATTAATTATTGTTGTTCTAATTAGATAATTATTGAGCCCGGGGCTATAGACCCAAGCTGCAAAAAAAAAATTAGTTTGATTTATTACTAAAAAGAACATGTTAAGGATTTCATGCTAGTGTTTAAGAATTGTACTAAATTGAATACAATATTTAATGAGTAAATTTCTTTTCTTCAATATTAATTCTGAGGTTTTTGGAGACAAAATATCTATAAAATAAAAAAACGACTATTAATTTATTTAGTAATATATATAGTTTCTGTAAATCAACTTTAGACAGCAATGACAGACATATATATCAATCAACAATTTTTCTAATCTTTCCGGGAAAACATTCGCCTATTTTGTTTTATGTTGGATTAAAGTTTATTTTTACATTGTTTTTCAAATCACGTTTATTATCTTCTCAAATAGAGCTCTTTTATTATTCAACTAATGACTAGACTTCAGAATGGTAGGAATCTTGTTTTATTAGCATAAAATCAAATTGCTCGATCTATTGAAATAGTAATCGCAGATGCTTTGAGATCTGCGTTTCCAGGACGCCCCTGCCAGGAATATTTACTACCTGAAGGCTATCAGATGCCATCCTGATGGAAGTTAGGCTTTCGGCATCATCAACGCCCCTGTAAGCATCTGCGGTATAATCTCTCCCTTCGCCGTCTGTCCATCTTAATGAAACCAAACACCGGGACCATGCTAAGACAGCTCCTATTTGCAAATTCCGACAACTTCACTGCAACTACCAGACATTCCAGCCGTTGCCATAGAGTTGCTTCCCCCAGAAATTAATTCCGGACGGACTCGTCTTGTTTGAAGACCCCCGCAACAGATAAGAGCCTTCAGAGCTGCGTGTGGCTTATTAGCCGGCTCACTGTTGACAGTTCGGTGGTTTTGGCCAGAATGGTCCCCTCTTCCCTATGTTTGTCAATCTCTGCCAACCGATAAAGGAGTATATTTAACGCTGTATGAAATCGAAATGGTTCGTGTTTGTAGAGGCGTTGGAACACTATTGCAGCCTTTATTATTGAAGTTGGTCTTATCTGTTAAGTTAGACTGTCGATAAAACGCACCATCTGCTGCCGGACACGTTTGGGTAGGCACTTTCGATTTCAACATCGCAATCGGATTTTATCGAGCAAATACTGGCCTGAGTACCAACTAGATGTAGTCAAATATTGAGCCATGATTAACTGAGAATGTCGTTCGTGTACATAACGAAGTCTAGGAATATATGTTGAAGCTCTGTGTAAATAAGGGTGTAGTTAGTTTTATGCAAGTATTATGTCCTAATTTCTTTGAATTTCTCTTTGGATCTAACTAGCACTATCCTCATTTATTACTTTGTACTCTATCTATTTTAGTTTCAAGTCTATTCTTTTTGTTTTTATAACTAAGCTTTTTTTTAAATATTCAATCTGTAAATTCTTCCAAAGTCTTGTATGTTTATATATAAAATTAATTATATGGAAAATTTGTATTATTCTAAATATTATATAAAGTCTATGAGAAGTATTACTAATATCCTGTTATATTTTATTTGCTAAACATTTTTGTGATGAGCGCTGTTATAAAATTTTTATATAGGATATTTCCTACTTACGCTAATAATTCTAAGTATCACACTTTTTTAGTTTTTCGTATCCGAAGTGTGAAAAAAGTAATGTAATCGTTAAAAAATACGAATTCAAGATTTTGGCGAATATACATTTTAGACCTTTCCAAATGCGCTAAACGTGTTTCTGACCCTTCGTCTGTATGTATGTTTATTTGTGACAAAGATAAATCAAAAACACTTCGAGTTAGACAGATAAAATTTGATATATGATCTTCACACCAAATGTTTAAATTTCTATCAAATTTCGAGCAAAATTCATTCAGAGGAAGTCTGTCTGTCTGATTATTCGAATATAACCCGATATCTGTGAAATGAAGAAAGTTGGATTAATAAAATTCAGTACACAAATTTAGCATCTTTCCCAACCATCAATGTTTGAATTAAATCCAACTAAACCTTAACGGATGTATCTGTACTTTTAGAAGTATATAAACGCGATAACTCTCTGCATTAATTTAAATATATCAAAAGCTAATGATTTAATTATATCAAAATCTGGTATATCATTTTATGACTGCAGTTCTGCTCAAAGTTTTGTTTCAATCGGATGAAGAAAAAAAAACATGCGTAAAGCACAAATTCAATATATATATTATATATATTTATAATATATATATATAATATTACATTTTAATTCATACGGATCATCAATATGCTATACCAGCTTTCTTTTTCACCATTACCTTTCTTAACTGAAGTTTCTCGATAATCTTTCGATAGCTCGATTGTTGATCGCATGATCCTAGTTGATGACTACCACCCTTTACATGTGCCTCATATACTTTGATGAAGGACACGATCGGCGTTTGTTTATTCGAGATAATTGGAAAAGATAACTTCTGGAGTACTGCTTTCTAACGCGTGTCCCTATTCCCTGCTGCATCAGCAGAAACGAACGCAGACGACTGGATAGGATTCAATTAAACTTTTGAGGCTTTATCAGTGTTGATCTCTGTAGTAGTAGTAGTAAAGATATTTTCGCGTAGTATTTCAATTCAAGTGATTCTCTGAGCTAAATATACATACGATGATGTGTCTTCAAGCGTGTGTATAAATATGTAGACTTGAATGTTTGTTTCTAAAGTCAGTTTTACAGTTTTGTCCGTTGTTGATGAAATTTTTCACGTGTTTTTCTAAGCAATAGGGGTGGTTACAGTTAATATTTCTAAGTCCACAAATTAATTAAATTATTTTGATTAAAAAGCTATTTATTATTATTTTTTAGCTATTTATTTCAAAAATATGAATAGATTTTTCCACTATCGACCTTTAATTACCTTTTAATGATACCCTAAGGATTACCTTTTAATGATACCAATTTCATTTCGTACTATTTTTTTCTAACTTTTTAATTTTAATTTGATGCAGACCTTATAACAACATTTTAAGTATCATGATAAAATTCAAACTTTTTTCAATGTTTCCCCTGATTATTCAGCAGCATGGTTTTTTTACAGTTGAAATTGGAGCAAAAATAATTACTGTCTTTGAACATTTCCTCTAAAGTATTTACAAGTACTGTATTGATCCTCCAAATTATAGTGTTTAACAGATATATGCGTTCTTCTCCCTGTATAAACACAGATGAATTTTCTTCTACTTACCACGGTGCTGCCCTGAACATGTTATAAAATGATTTAGTAGTATTTTCCTATTAGTAGTAACTGATGTTGTAACTTCAATCTTATTTATTTATTTATTTTAATAATAACAGATGCTATTATTTTTTTTTAAATTTTAGGATGCAAAATTAGGTATCTTACTTAACAATAATACCCAGCAGTCAAGAGGTTGTGGAAAAATAATTGCTGTTATCAGAAGATTGTTGACTATATTTTCTGTGTTCATTGAATATTAATCATAAAAAATAAAAGCAACAAAGATTCATTCTGATTAAATATCCACAATGTCATTCGCACTATATATTTTCATACTCAAGCATAAAAGGGGAAAAAATCTTAATTTATTTACTTTGCTTTACTTCATTTCACTTCATTATGTTATATTTACGCTTTCGCCTGATGGCTAACTTACTTGCCCATTGTTCAAAAGTAAGCATGCGCATAGAGAGATCGGTTTTTTTTTTCCCCACTGTTTGAGGAATCCAAATATTATTCTTTTTAACCTAATTTTCAGATTATTCGTGTTCTATGAAGATTATTTATATTTAACAATAATTCATCCCTTTATTAAAAATTTACTTCCGGTAGAGGAATCTTTACTCTTGAAATATTGACACACTTTCGTATCTGTATCTGTCATTTCTTTGTTTACAGAAAACTCCCCTTACGTTTTATTTTGAAACATTTTTCCTCCCCACATCATTGTCTAGCTTTTTCGCTCTTTTGCGTTTTCTTCGTTTTGAGAAGATGAGAGGTATTTCCTTCGGATGTAACGTCTCTGACAAGCGTGAGTGACGGGATGTCAGTAGGACATCTTGGAAAAGCGTCCTTCTCAAATTGTGTAAAGAACTGCTATCAATATATAGTCCTTTTCCTCTATAAAAAATATAAGCTTTTAACTTTTATGATATGAATTTTGGATGAAATTAGTAGATAGTTTTATTTTCGAGTTTGGAAGAATTTAATGTTTCGACAATGCAATTCATTTTTTTAAATTTCTTATTCATACTCTTATTTTTTAATAAAAAGAAAAAAAAATTCTTTTGAATTTCTTTTTTAAAGACAGTAATTTTATATAGTTTAACATTTACAGAATTTTGTAGAACTTTTAATATGTATGCATATTTAAAACTGTAGTATGCACATTTAAAACTGTTTAATATGCATGCATATTTAAAACTGTGAACTTTTATGGACCATTTCCTTGAGCTAGAATGCATTCTTATTGCATAAAATATCTAATCAGAAATTGATTATCCCGACCAGCTCTAAGGCACTCGAATAAAGCTAAATTATCGGACAACCGCAACAGTTATGCTGATGGAAATTGTTTTTGAGCCCTAAAGTCCTTCACCGGTCATGGTTCACTACTTCCCATGAGAAATAGGGGTACTTTTCCATTACACCGGCGCAAATATCGCCAAGCTAATTTTTTGGCAACAGCACACAATCACATTTTGGCGCAGGCGATTAAATGGCTGCGACTCTTTAAAAATGTAGCGGCAAAAGGTTACCGGCGGCGATATTCCGTTTGGCGTTGGTTGCATCATCATTGGCGACTTTTCGCCTGCTCTGGTATAATGGAAAAGCACCGAAATATGTCCCATCATAGATGGTAGATAGCCAGACCCCACCTTTTTCTGTACCTACGAGGGAGAGCGAATCAACAACCGTACCAGAAAATTCCCATCCTCAATTATTGAGGTACACCACAGTGTGAATGCAGGAAGTATATACTACTTTGTATTAACTTTTAAAAGACTATTTCAACTTATAAATCAATTACCAATTTACATATAGGAAGCAAAGTATTTTTTCACTGCAAGCCGTTTCTATGTATATGTTAAAGTATTAAAAAGTATAAAAAAAAACCGTTAAACCGTTAAAGTATTCTGATAATGATAAGGTGTATGCCCAAAGTGGCGTTACATCGGTTAAAGTATGAAACCATAAATACCGTAGTTTCCATAAATACCATTTATACGCTGCATAAATTAGATAAATTGCTTCTTTTTCATTTTAATTGTCTCTCATTAGTTTATTTTTAGAATACCTAGTTATTTCATTTTAGATAAATTGTTTCTTTTACACTTTAACTGTCTCTCATTAGTTAGTTAATAGAATTCCGAGTTATTTTATGAAATAACTAGTTAAAGTGTCAAATTAATAACATATTACACACTTTAATGGACACGATCAGTTATTTTATGGAATAACTAGGTATTCTATGAAATAACTGCATTATATACTTTAATGGTAACATATATAATATAAAAGCTTATAGCATGTCTTTTCTGATCAAAAATTTCTAAACCGTCAAAGATAAATATAAACAAAATGTGCTTTTAATATATATATACACAACATGAAGAATTAGAAGTCATTTGAATAAAGCCATGTTCTGTTAAAAAGATTTAAGATTGTGATTTTAAATTTTCATACTGCCTCTGATTTCTGTTTGTCATATTTACAAAATATTCAGGGCATAAGAGTGTTTTAAATTAAAAGATATCCACGCGCCTGCGATGAAAACTTATCAAGTCAGGAGGCTTTCTGATACTTATTTTTACGATCATCTGTTGTTATCTTGTCGAAGGTTAACTAATATCCATACTACTTCCTCGATGAGCCATTGATTGAGTTAAATTAATGAAATTCAACGATTCATACTTCTGTTTTGTTTCCGAAATTTTTTTTTTGTTTCAAATAAAAATGTGTCCATAATATTTCACTAAATATTATCAATAAGAAAAAAAAATGATTTAAAACGTTAACCTTGCTTTTTTTAGGTTGTACATTTAATAATTCAAACAGAACAAAAATGAATTCTGAATGTCATGCGGAACATTTCTAATTGATATTATTATTATATGGCTACCTTCAGTTGTGTACTAGTTGGTATTTTGCCCACCCTTTGATATGACTTTTTATATAAACTGGTGAAAGCACACATCAATTGAAAGGATAGTGTGTCGTATTTGTAGTAACGAGTTTAAATTTCGATGAGAAAAGGGAAAAAATTTATAAATTTATTGAAAAACTGAATTTTTCTATCTTTATTCTTATGCCAATGATGATTGCTTTATTTTTATTACTAATATTCTTCACTTATTATAATATCTTTAAAAAAACTCTAAATGATAATGATGTAAGAGTAAAAATCTTTTTCTATTTTTGTTGCATTGGGAGAAAAAAATACGTGATTTTTAATAAGATACCGCCATCTTTTCTTTTTTTTTCAATCGATGAAATAACTAGATTTTTTAAAAATTAATCGTGGCATATTTTTTCTTTAAAATGGCACTGATAAATTCACTTATCAAAATTGCATTGAACGATCAAAAATACTGAAAACATCAAACTGGTGAAATTTTATCGATAAAAGCTATATTAAACTCAAAAATCAATATATGTGTATATTTCATAATTTATCTTAACTCCACAAAACGGGTGCCACATGTAGCCCCTTTCACCCAAAAGCAAATAAAATTTCCACCACCTTTAAAGGTACATAAATCTCAATCCTAAACGTATCCCTACATTTCTTTAAACCGTCTCTCGCCTCCGAAAAATTGCACCCCGATTCCTAAAATTAAAGCTGAGCACCATCCATCACCACTTTCGATCTTAAAACACAGATACGGAGCAACACTGCATAAGACCCCAAATAACAAATATTTTTGCTGTACCAACATTTGGAAGGGCAAGAAAGAGCAATCTCTACCTCCCTGTACCCTCCCCCCTTCGTTCTGGGCGTCGAGTATTGGACACTAATTCGAAAGAGCTGTCACATCGAACCGTGATTCACGGCTCTTTCCTCCATGGATGGGTGTATGGACGGCCGGACGAAACTGTCCGGCCTGCCGGTCGACGTGTCACTTGCAGTCCGCTGATGGAGAAACATGATGGCGCACATAAATCTGCGTCGCACCTCATTGAGAGAGACGGTATTAATTTTGACAGTCTGGCGGAAGCTGGGGCTCCGGAAAAAAATGGTGCAGTCCATATTTGGGTTTTGGGTATCGGCTTACTTGGAGGGGAGAGGGTTACAGTGGTGCCTCCGTAATTTGTCTTTCTGGAATGTCTTTGCAGGGATATGTTTAAAACTTGTCATCTTAAGAATGGCTAATTTTTTTTTTTCGTTGTTGCTGAAGAAAAAGCAAAATCTTATACAGTAAAAGCTCTTTATTCGCGGGGTATATGTTCCATGAATACGGAATGGTAATTGATATGGGATTATAGGGGATATTTTCCTAGGTGGTAAAATAAAACAAATATGTAAAAAATCAATTTAATTGAAGTTTTTGAACATTTTGATTAATTATATTAAGGCTTAGGCAATGGTTTGAAGAATTTTGTAATTTTCTCTTCCTTGGCAGTTTTAAAAAGCTCCTTCAATTCAGACTGATACGCAGCAGTCGACTTAGCAATTTGCCTCTTAAAAATAAGACTTCGTTCCATAGACGGATCAATGTTCATAAAGAAATCGCAAAGCTCATTTGCCATTCTTAAACCTTCACTAAGATTTTTCTAATTAAATGTCACGTTTCCAGTTCTTGTTGAAGCCTCTTCTTCAATGGGCTGTGAATTTAATTTCCTCCAAGTCGGTTTCAGTCAGACCTTCATCTTGCAATTCAAGCAATTTCCAAATGTCACTTGATTCTATCTGTTAGAACCCATCTCATCCTATTCCATTCGCGATTTCTGCTATGTTTGCAGTTTGCATTTAATAACATACTTAAGACAAAGTTGCAATAAGATCTATTTTCTTTTTTTTTATTAGTCCATTTGACGGCATTTACAAAGGATATTGGTTTGGATACCTATTGGAATCCTTTTATTATTATGTATGCACTTATTAGATCCGCGAATAAAGAAATTTTTAGCCGCGAATATAGGAATTGGGTCGCATTTTTTTAACCTGCGAATAGTGAAAACGCGGATAAGGAACTTTTACTGTAATCTTATTTCATAATTTTGAATATTTATCAGATATTTTCAAAAGTAAAGCTTGTTATATATCTTCGGTAAAAAGTGGTGATATGAACAGAAAAAAAAATGATGAAATAGACTTTTCTTTTGTTTAAAAAAAGTGTAATTTTTAAAATTATATTTATTAGTATTAAATTGATACACATCTTTTTTAACCCAAAACAAAGGACAATCCTTTCAAGACTCATAAATATCAATCCGATACCGATCCTTTCATTCCTGTTAATGAAACCAGACAGACTATCCATACCCCCTCCCCCCAACAATGTACTCAAAAAGTCCGTACGAAATTTTATTTGTGTAAGTCATTGCGTTTTTGAATTATCGCGTTTACAAATTCCTAGAAATACAGACGGACAGACAGTCAATTCACAAGCAGTTGGATTTTGCTCAAAATGTGACAGGTACCTACGCTTTGATGTCAAATATGTGTACCGAATTGCAACAATCTAGATTTCTTCGTTTGTAAGTTTAATTTAGTTTAGTTTAGTTATATTAACATCCCGTTTTAAAGCAGCACGAGGGTTATTTTAGCTCGCTTTGTAAGGCCGCGGTGGTAAGGTCTTGGCTTTGGAACCAGAAGGTTTCAGATTCGAGTTTCGTTTCCACAGAAGAACCGTCATTTAAGGGAGATCTATTGCAGGTTTGAATTGTCAGGCCAAACGCCCTCCCGCTTTTGTGGTGTGGAGAGGGGGTGCTAGTTGAGGTGCCGAACCTCGTCATTCGACCGTGGTTCAAAATTACGAAGTCCAACGCCAAAAGTCTTAATGTTGCTTCAAAACGGGATGTTAATGCAACTAAACTATCACCCCCCCCCCAAAAAAAAATTACTCTCTAAATCCTAAAAATAAATTGGAACACACACCACCTATCATAACTTTCGACTATAAGGGAAGACCACGATAGCCTTGTGAGAAGATCACAGATATGGAACCAGAGGGTTTCAGATTCGAGTCCTGACTCCATCGAAGAACCTTCATGTATATGCTACTGGTGCTCCTTCTGTCAAAGCCAAACGTCTTCCCCCTGGCTTGATGCGAAATTTTAAGGGGAATTGATGCCAACCCAGGTGTAGTCCTTGTAGTCTGACAGCGGTTCAAAATTACGAGGCCCATCCCAAAATAGTCCCACTATTGTTTTAAAGCGGGATGTTAAAATAACTAAACTAAACTTTCATTCCTAAAATTAAATTGGAACATACATAATCAATCATCACTTTTGATAATAAAAATAACAGATGGGGAATCATATTGTATAATAATATAAATATATAATTGCATATTTGTGAAATTTTTCTAATTGTTTTGTGTCAACCGACTTCAATCAAGACTGACTAATGTTTTGAAATAAGGGATAATTTTGAACATATCATAACTGATTTGAGAGTTAGAGATGTGAGCAGTTTTTTTAATTATTGTTTTACGTTTTCTTACAAAGTCAAATAGTAATATTTTTTAGATTCTTGTTCACGATTTTTATATTTAACATAAGGAAACATTTCTTGATTTTTTTTTTTTTGTATAAATTTCCAAAACATTTGTGTCAGTGTTTTTCGCTTAAAAAATATACAGAATAAAACAATGAATATCGTACAGAGTTCCTTTTTGATAATCATTATATCCTACAACTAAATACTTCAGCTATATACTGGCTATATACATTTTATCCATTTTGTATTAGACAAAATGTAAATATAAATTTCCATTTATAATCACTGGTATAAATAAGGTTTAAGAATTAACCTCCAACTTAAAGGAGAAAAAATATTATATCTCAAGTCTTCAACAATTCTTTTGTTTTTATATTATGACAACGTTTTTTTACGATGCCAATAAATAATTTGTAACGGATTTTACTATACTGAAGCATCTTTATAAGAGCCTCTAGAGAAATTTAATTACATATCTTACTACTATTGAAAGATCTGGAAAAACATTAGATAAGATTTTGGAATACGAGATTGAACAGAGACAGTTCGTTTTAAATAGGAAATATTCCGTATCATGTTTGCATTCAATCAATGTTTGCTTAAAGAAGGCAGAAAATCGACTTGATTTTGTTCTGCCGTGAGCTAATATTTACACATCATTTCTCTCTTTACTCAAGTTCAGATGCCACAGAAGATAAGTCATATAACTTCAAACAATCATCCCCTTTTGCATAAAGAGAGAGAAATGTGAGTTTAAAGACAATGTTTGAACTATTTTAATATCGTCTTGATATTTTTATTATTTGAATTTTGTTGATGTGTGACAATGGCAGTTTCCTTTATTTATATTCCTACGAATACCCTTAGATTCTTCATTAAAAAAAATCATTGCTATGAGTTTTGATGACTCTCCAGCTTACTATGTCGTTTGCATAATTGATTAACTAATATCACACAAAAGAATCCATCATAAGCTCATATCACTTCTTGTATAAAAATTTTATTGGCATATTAGGATAGCGATGCCCTTTATTTATATTCCCGTGGATATCCAAGAATCAGTATTTCAATAATCCTTTTTGTAAGTTTTGATGACTCTCCAGCTTCCTTTGCTATTCATAATTAATAAACCTTTAGCTTTTTGCATCAAAAGTTTGTCAACGTATATAACGAGAAAGAAAGAAATATATTTATATTCCTTCCAATATCTGATAATGTTTTTCAGTTAGTTCAGTTCGGTAGTGCTTTGAGATTTGTGCTTGCCATTTGGCCGTTTTATCTGTACTTCAGTAATCATTGTTGTGAGTTTTGATGATTCTTTAACTTACTATGCCATTTATGCAATTAATAAATCAATGCCATGGAACAGAATCCATGATATTTTCCTGTCACTTTTTATATCGAAATTTTGTCCGCATAGTGGGAGAGCGAGGCCCTTTATTCACATTACAATGAATGCCCAAAGAATCTTTATTTTTAAAATCATTGTTGTAAATTTTGAAGACCCATCAGCTTATTATGCCGTTTGTATAATTCATAAGTCAATGCCACACAAAGGAATCTGTTTTTTTTACTGTCACTTTTTGTATTAAAATTCTGTCTACATATTGGGAGAACATGTCGTTTATTCATGTTACTACGAATACCCAAAGGATCTTTTCTTAAAAAAGCATTGTTGTAAGATTTGATTACTCTCCAGCTTACTGTGCCATTTACATAATTAACAAACCTGTCGCTTCTTGCAACAAAATATTTTAACGTATATAGCCAGACAGCGATGCACTATATTCATATTCCTGCGAATATCCAAAAGCTTATACTTCAACATTCATTGTTGTGAGTTTTGATGACTCTCCAACTTACTGTGCCATTTACATAATTAATAAACCAATGTCGTGGTACAGATCCACGATATTCTCCTGTCATTTTTTGCTTCAAAATTCTGTCGACGTATAGGGAGAGCCATACGCTGTATTCATACCCCTATGAATATATCTGACACACTGTGCTTCCGTAATCGTTGTGAATTTTGATGATTCTCCAGCTTACGTAATTAAGAAACCAATGCCATAGAACATGATATTTTTCAATCTTTTTTTGCGTCAAAATTCTGTCAACGTATATATAGGGAGATGAGCTGTATTCATATTTCTACGAATATCCGATATTCTGTATTTCAGTAATCATTGTTGAGAGTTTTGATGACTCTGCAGATTACTGTACCGCTTGCATAATTGATAAAAAATATACCATGATCTTTTGTTGTTACTAATCGCATTTCTGGATCGGAATCCTTTAAAAACTGAGTGCATTACTCAGACAAATCCGTGGATGCCATACCGAGCACACTCCTCTCAAATTAGACTGGCATGACGCGGCTGTAAACCTCCCCACAAAAGTGCGCCACGTCAGGGGTCGCTGATTCTGAACTCCACCCCCGGAAGAATGCCAATGGAAAGACAATTACCAATATTAATTTAGTCTACTCTTTTCTTCTGTTCTGCCTGGGGGAAATCAATGCCCTTTTATATCCCCATAGGGTGTCGGATATTGGGTTCTAATAGGAAGATCTGTCGGCAGGGCCATGAATCATGCAACATCCCTCTCTCGCACTCACTCCCCCCTCGTCCCCTTTAATATTCCCGTGTGTGCCATGCCCAAGATCAAAGGTATCGACATATTGAGCGCCATGAAAAGTCACGTATTTCGCAAGAACTAGGTGCTTAAATGCAGGGGAAGGGGGATGTCAAAGTAAAAATCGTTTTCAGTCGGATGGAAGGAAATGAGAGTTGGCCTCCACAATGGCAGGTCTTGATGAAAACCGCTCAGAGGATTCGATTTATGCATTCCGATCTTGCTTGGAGTGAATATTTAAATTTGGGATGCGCCTCATTGTATCTTTTGATGCCACTTTTGATGAAGTATTCATGGTAGGCGGATTATTTGAATTCACTCTTGAAATATGGGGAAGGAGTATTTCAAGAGATTCTGAGCCGCACTGTAAGGAATATAATATTTATTATTTTTAAATTAAATTATTTAACAATAAATATTTGAATTTTAGCTACATGAAATTTCATTTGGGCAGTGTTTGTATTTATGTATAAAATCAGAGTTTATGGAAACTTGAATCTGGATTCTCAAACTGGTATTCGCATGTCCTGTAGTAACAAAATATGAGTTTGCCGAGGAACTAACATTGAACTCACGCCATTAAAACTATTTTATTCAGAATTTATTATTATAGATATTCAAGTACTAGACATTGTTACCAGCTAAATGGTTCTAGAATAGTTGTGCTTAGTTCAAATTGAATTTTTTCGTGGACACTTTAATCATAGAAATTTTAGCAGATTAAGTCCTTCTAGGTGTTTAATAATACATGCTCCAAATTTTATTTGAATCCGTCAGGGAACGTGAAATTTGCAAACAGACTACTAAGTGGATTTTCATATATAAGTGTACAGTACATAGGAGTAATTTTTATTTACTGTGTTTCATTTTCACCACGCTTGCGATATCAAAACTCATTCTTTTTTTCCTTTCAAGAAGTAGAAATTGAATATAGTTTGATTAAAAATTAATCTGCTTTGGTTTGGTGGAAATGAAACTTGATATCGAAGATTATTTTTTACTTTACTCCATTCGGGGACAGATGAGTCAAATGTAATCCTTGTTATTTGATCCTGATTCAGAATTATGACTCCCTTTCTGAAATATTAATCATGTTCTTTCAAAGCTGTCTTTTAATTGTATTAAACTTAACTAAATCCAGTTTTATACCTTTCTTTTAGTGTTTAGAGTGTTCTGAATCTAATATCAGAAAATCTTGTCATTTCTGTCTTTTTGTATCTTGCATAGTTCTTTATTCTTAGAATGCACTGCAAGACTGGCTTGTTGTTTATGTATTTTTAATGCACTGGGGAACATAACTCGACTTTTATAATTGTTACTTTCTTGTGTACAATATAAAAAACAAAAGTATTGTAATTATCGAAAAACTCGATTCGAGATTTTGATCTATCTTTTTTAGAATATTCTGAATCCTAAAAATACATATTTGGAATTATTCTTTGTTAACTCCATTACTTAAAACCGCACTGAGCTAGACAAATGATATCAGACATTGGGTTTTTACATCGAATTTTTAAATTTCTATCGAAGTTCTTACGAAATTCAATCTCATGAAATTCTTGTAATTCGATTGTAATCGAACAAGAATACAAAAGAATTCCAAATGTAAAGAGCTCGACGAATGAAATTTGGTTCATATTTTTTGCATTTCAAGTGTGGTTGCTTACCAATTTTCTGAATGGAACATAATCTTTTTACAGTCAAAGCTTATGAATAATCCAACAAAACGTTGGTCTTCTACCGCTCAATCTACTGATAAAAAAATGTGTATACAAAAAGCGTACTTTAGCTTTCTCACTATTCTAAGAGACTTCAAAGACTTATGTGCGGAAATCTGAAAATAAAAATCTGAGGCAACAAATTAATGAGACAGTAAACGAGTAAATTTTGAGAAGAGCACTCCAGCTGGTACTTGTGTTAAAGACATATTTACTCAAAAACTGGTATGTACTAGTATTTAACGACACCAACTTGTCAGTCTGCATTAATTTACAACAGATAATCGATAAAAAGCAATTTCGTATTCCTTCGGCAATTAGGTTTTTTTTTTTTGCACTCTTCTGTCAGCGTCCCAATTTATTCATACTCGCATATTTCATTCAAAAAAATTGCTTCTTGTTTGTTTATATTGCCAATACTCCTTTTCCGTGAACAACTTAATTCGATCTTTCCACTCCTTGATCATGTCTGTCAACAGCCCGAGCTGATCAAACAGACCCGCAGTTCAGTGGCTCTCACTTTTCGAAAATACGCCCTTACCGTCTTCTTTTTAATTCCGCATGAGATAAGAAATTAGTATCTGCATAAAGTAACTCAGCGTTTGCCAATTTATGAAAGACATTGACAAAGGGTAATGAGGGAGAAGTAAATGAGATGTTACAAGGGCATGCTTCTGCAGTTACTCCTTTATCATTTACTTTAGGAATGAGTTATAGCGGGTAATGTTTGCCTATAGGATTAAACATGGCGAACTTTTTTTTAATCAATAAGCTTCATTAAATTTATTTCGAGAAAAATTCTTTTCTTATAAGATATTTTTATACTTTATACGTATGCTAGTTTTGCTGCTTTTTTTAAGTCTTTGTTTTGTTTTATTAGTTTCCTTTTAATTTTTGAAGGATGAAATGTTTTTTTAATAATATGAGTTTAAAGCGTCAAAATACCCCCCCCCCCGCACTCTAAAAAAGGGCATTAACTGAAAAATTATGTTTGCGTAATTATAAGAGAACTTATAAATATATCTTTTGTCTTTTATGTTTTGAAAGAATTAAGGTATCCGACTACGTTAAAAAACACTGGTTATCGGCAACATTGGCGATTTTTTTTAATAGTTATTTCTTGTAGTTCAGACTTTTCACGTTCTAAAACAGTTTATCTTTTCTAGGAAAAGAAAGACCTAACCTATCATCCAGGGTCAAATATTTTTTAGCTAAAATTTGTCTTTCATTTCAATTTTCTAGAAACTTTAATTTTGATTTTAAAAAATTCCACCGTTAACGTGATATCTCTAAAACTAATAGCGGTATTTACATAAGGACTTCAGCTCGTGTTTTAAATAATATGGGCAATGAAATGAACCCAAAGTTTTATTGATGGTCAAATACTTTTTTCATTTGTTGGTATTTTAAGTAAAATTAAGTTGTGAATTTATAGAAAAAAATGCATATATACGCATATATTTACCCATCACTTCTTCGCATCTCAAATTTTTTTTAGATTGTGGTTCATTTCATTCATAATTATATCCTATAACTTGTGTTCAAAGAAAAGTAGGATTTCTTCATTACAATTTCGTGTAGAGTGTTAACCGTTTTGGCTCAATTTTATAAAAAAGTACTACACATTTTCTTATTTCTCAAAATATATAATATTTTCAAATATTTTTTTGCATTTATAACATTTTATATTATAAGTGACAACACATCTAAAAAGCATAGTATTAAATAATTTTTTGTTTTAAATAGTTTTAAAAAAAATCCAACTTTTCAAAAAATTTCTTTCGAACGTAGTCGGATACTTTAGTCACTTAATAGCTCATTCTTTTGGGCATTATTAGAACTTTATTAGTTCCTTTTTTAGGACATTATTGCTTGGAAAAAAGACGAAAGTTGTTGTTTTATTTTTGTTAGTTTCGTTTTAATGTTAAAGTAGGAGCAGGTTTTTTTTAGAAAAATGAATTAAGAGTTCAAAACGATAAAACACCCATAAATTGAAATTTGTGTTGACGTTACTGTAAGAAACATCTTCAATAAAAAGTATAAAAACAATCGCGTATAAAAAATAATTTATAAATATTTCTTTCCTTTATATTGTATTTTATATTCTGACGGAATTCGTATTAATAATATTAATTATAATAATTAAAAAAATTACTACTTGCTGGTTTTCGGCGTATTGATGCCACAAAATAAATAATTTTAGAAATATGTTTGAGATTTAAAATAGCTGACTACATTCTCTGTAGATGATTATTCATTAAAGAGAAGACCAATAATAAGTGCTTGCAATAAGTATTTTCTTTTATTTCACTCACATTGATTGGCATCAATCACAACAATTTTATTTTCTGTGACATATATGCGATGCCCCGAACGACAAGAGCACTTTGCCGTTTACTATTTGTCTTTTGTCAATTCTAAAATATAACCTTCGCGCTTGGTCAAGCAATAAGTTGGCAAAGTTTCATCGGAATCGGATGAACAGTATGACAGCACATAAGGTATAAACAAACAAAAATTCATTTTTATGTATTAGATTTTATACCTTTTCTTTTGGAGTTTTATTTGTATAAAATTTATTTGAAGAAGGTCGAAAAGAGTTTATTTAGAAATATGCTTTGGTTAAAATTGTGAGTAATTTCTTGTAAGTCTTTCTAAGATTTTTGAATCGGAGAGATGCATTTGTATTTAAACAAATTTCTAATTAAAATATTACAAGTAAATTTTAAAATAATATTAAATACCAAATTCTATCATATTAGAGAGAGCTATTGCGCTCTGAAATCCCGACCGACGTCCCACAGATGACATTTATTTAAAACTAGCCGCCTTTGGCGACCAGCCGGTTCGGCAATCCTATTACCCTATAAAAGGGTCAATTAAATACTTTATGTAATGTCATTGTCAATTAAATACTTTCTATAACTTGTCTTTTAATAGCTTCTTTATCGCAATATTTTTAAAGTTCAAATTTTGATAGTCATATAATTCACTCATGCATTTACAAACGTCCTAAGCTCGTAATAATACTATATGTTTCTCTAATTTTCTGTTAGCTACCGCAAAATTTCCTTATTAAATGAGAGCTGCAATTAATATAAAAGCAATTTTTACTGAAAATATTATTCTTTTTTTAATGTCGGTATAGTCCATAAGCATTTGAGTCTTATGTGTACTACAGAATAATTTTCATAATTTATATAAAATATCTAGAATTATTTAACAAAAAATTTTCAGATTCTCCTCTTTTTTTGAATAACGATATTCGAATATTTATAAATCAATCAGTTTTAAAGACTGACTTAGTTGATTGAACTTTATCTTTTTTTATTTAAAATATTAGTGTTCTGAAAAATATTTTGTTAAATATGGTTAACAGAGCAGAGAATAATAGCTAAACTTTCTTCATCTATTGAAACCTTTTTGACTCATATTATACATTATGAAATTATTTGCTTCATTTAGATCCTCTTTATAGATCCTCTTTATCCTCTTATAGATAGTATTTATTTCTATTATCAAAGTTTTACAAATCAACCGTTGGGTTTGAATTGAAAAGATAAATATTAAATCGCATTCGTCTTAAATAAGGCTGATTTATTCAATTAATAGTACTATAATGATCATAAAAACTTTTCTTTACTTTTCCTTTTTCGAAAAAACATATTTCATATTTATTTCATTTCACGCAGACACGTGCTGAAAATTGAATTTTTATATGTTTAACGTGCAATAATAGTTTTTTTAAAGTTTTTGTCTTTGTGATGGCAACATATTGATAAAAGATAATTTTTTCCCCGTTCACTCGTAACTTGTGCGTGCAGCTTATGCTTTATGTTTAATTGAATTGAATTGAATTATTTTTAATTAATTTTATTGAAAAATACGATTAAATTACTTTAGTAAATATTCATTAACACTCAAAATTTAATTTATTAAAATATTAGTATCACTAAAAAGATAATTTTTTGATCTTTAATTTGATGTAAAAATCATTTTTGTGTGATAATATTTTCGGAAAGTTATGGCTGAAAAACGTCGAAATTTTTCTTAATTTTTAATTAATTCAAACTTTAATTAAAAATTCAAAAAACAGGCTCCAAGGTGCACATTCCCGACCTCCAAGGTATACATGTACCAAATTTGGTAGCCGTAGGTCCAACGGTCTGGCCTGTAGAGCGCCAACACACTCACACACACACTGAGCTGTATTATAAGTATAGATAAAATATTATTTGGACCAACAAAATAGGATTCATTTTATTGTATGCTTCATGTAAAAAACAAAACAAAAAAAAACCCATCTTTTACTAACTACAGTATCATAATTTTTTTAAAATTTTTACTAACTTTTCAACTAATTAATTGTACTAGCTGTACTGAAAAATCTTTTTAAGATTTTAAAAAATCACATCTATTTTTAAAATTTTGATAAAAACGTTTTTCCTTTTCTTTAAAATAAGGTTTTCAGTCTTTCTCATTAAATAGTAATTCTTCATTCTAATTGCCTTCGGCATAATGAATGAAAACGATTTAACATTTCTAAGGAAAAAAATTCTTAAAAAAATATATATTCCGATTTTTTTAAAAAGAAAGGAAAGTCTCGAAATATACCAAAATTCCATAGCCCATACATAGAGACATACGGTCCAAATAGCTCAAATCTAAAAAAGGTTAAGCCATCTTTAACCAGCTTGAAAAAAAAACACCTTCGCTAAACAAATCAAATCAAACCAAATTTTTCTTTTATTGACTAAACCCAATTGTATGACCAAATTTGAACGCAAACAAATATTTTCTTTTTGTAAAGGATAAACTCTACATAAAATATTCTTATTGTTGAAAATTTACCGAGTCACAAGGCCACATTGAAAGAGGCAATGCATTTTGAATAAAGTGAAACTGGTCACTCGAATTTATCGAAGAACGAATTATTTTGCACTTTATCAAAAGAAATAAAACAAAAACAAAAAAAATAGAACGTAACCCATGACTACCTTAAAGAGAAAAGAAAAATGGGAAGACGAACAAAACCTCTTCAGTTTATCTCTCCTTCGAGATGTAGGTTAAAACGGGCTTTCGCTGAAAAATCGGCTCAAAATATCAGCCGTACACTGTCCAAAAAAAAAAAAAAACACAAAAGAAAGGGAAAAGAAGTGAATTTCAATTTCCTTATCGAATAAATGTAGCAAGAGCAACTTGGGTATCTATTCAAAACCCTTTTACGATGTATCGATGCCGGTGTGTTGGGGGAGCTTCGTTTTTCGTACTAGAAAACGGCGGAGGATTATGAGACTGTGTATGTACTTATCGTGCGCTTAGGAAGACGATTGTTTTTGTGAAAATTTCTCAAGCACTGAGGAATATTTCGTTTTCTTTCTTTCTTTATTTTTTGTATCTTTCAATCATATTACTGCCAATCAAAAGCAGATTGAATCGTGAGGGGAGGAAAATGGTATCGAGATGATATTGTTTCTTGTTGTTTGTTATCCTATTGGTGGTGTGTTTTTATATTGTAAAATAAGAAACTGAATATGTGAGCTCTGTTTGAAAGGGCGTAGAATTTTTTTTCTTGGCATAAAATTGAATTTGAATACAGTTTTGTATATTTCTACCCATATTGTTGTTCAGGCATTTTTTTCTGGTCTTTTTTTCTTTTCTAACCTTAAATAACTTGTTTAACAATATAAGGATACATTTGTGTTTAATAATTAATTCCTCTTAAAAGGCAGTTTATCTTTTTAATCGTTTAAAAAGACAATTCAATATAGCTCCTTAGTTGTAAACAAATTGTAATTATGTTTTGTGCAATTATTTCGTTATGCTACCGTGAATCTGTTTTATGTGTCAAACTGAAAGGAAGATTTCAGTTATATGTAAAGAAATTTTTATATTAATGTTATAATTACAGTTTATATGGTACAGCACAACTACAAATACTCACCACTGACATTAAAATGCTGATCCCTGCACATAAGAGGGTCGCAGTGCATTTTTGCTAAGGTCTCAGCTTCCGAAATGGAGAATTTTAGGTTAGGTTTCCAATTCCATCGAATAACCATCGTAAAAGCGAGTCTGGTGCACGTTAAATCCGTCTGGGCCATATTTCCTCCATATGATGTGGTATAAAATTTTGGGGAGGAGTGTGTTAGCTCAGTATCATTTGTCATTTGATCGAGGTTCAGAATTACTTAGTCCATTCAAAAATAGCCTTAGTGATGTTAATATAATTAAACTAATCTCTGCACGGTGAATGTATTCAGTATAAATAACTCTGAAAAGGTGAATGTATTCAGTATAAATATTTCTATGTTGCTGACAGATTTAGATACTTGGTCACAATTGGCCAAGCATTTGATCATAAACTTCGTCAAAATCTAGTGTTTTGTGTTGTGTGTGGATCGTGGGATGCACAATTCCTTTGTATTCACACAATTCCTTGTTGCGAACTGTTCGACAGCAACTTCAGGTATGGTGATCCGACGATTCTGCCATATAAACTTTTCCCTAGATGGAAATTGTGTTACTCTTGGTCACAAAATGCGCTTGCCTAGAGCGTGACATGTCCTTGATGTCATTACTAGCGTATTGCCTCATACTGATGAAATTACAGGAATATGTTACATCGTGCCAGACACTTGTCTCCTTGAGCTACTTCCATCTTAAGAAAAATTTGTAAAGCATTCTTCCTTGTGCGCGAAGAAATTGGATAAATGTCCTCTGTTCTGATCTGAAAGAATCCATCACAAAACAAATTGCGAAAATATCAGAAATGATGATATTAATTAGATAACATTAAATTCGCATATGCAGTTGGGAATACCACTGCGTCATCTACTAACTTATGCATTACTTTTCATTCAGGCACACTTTATGTATTGAAACTGTGATTCACACTTTATGTGTATGTGATGTGTCCGTTCCTCTCATTTAGTACTCTATCAAAAGTGCCCTCTGTAACTTTGTATTTATCGACTCCTGTTCTGTCATCAAAATTATTAATTTCTTTAAGTTTGATCTACCCTTAAGGAGTGTCCCACGATTTTAGAATCATATTGTTTATTAATTGTATTATTTGTTAATTACAGTAAAAGCTCCTTATTCCCGCGTCCTTCATTCGCATTTTGATTATTCGCGGATGAAAAAAATGCGACCCAATTCCTGTATTCGCGGCTAAAACTTTCTTTATTCGCGGGTCTAATAAGATCATAAACAATAATAAAAAGATTCGAACCCAATATCCTTTGCAAATGCCGTCAAATGGACTAATGAAAAAAGTAAAATAGACCTTATTACAGCTTTGTCTAAAGTATGTTGTTAAATGCAAAAATCGAGAATGGAATAGGACGAGATGGGTTCGAATAGATAGAATCAAGTGATAATTAGGAATTGCTTGAATCGCAAGATGAAGATCTGACTGAAACCGACTTGGAGGACATGTTAAATTCACAGCCTATAGAAGAAGAGCCTTCAACAAGCACTGGAAACATGACATTTAATTTGAAAAATCTTAGTGAAGGTTTGAAAATGCTAATGAGCTTTGCGTTTTCTTTATGAACATTGATCCGTCTAAGGAACGAAGTCTTATTTTTAAGAGGCAAATTGCTACTGCGACTGCTGCGTATTAATGTGAATGGAAGGAGCTTTTAAAAACTGCCAAGCAAAAGAAAATTACAAAATTCTTCAAACCATTGCCTAAGCCTTAAGATCATGAATCAAAATGTTCAAAAACTTCAATTAAATTGATTATATATATATAAATTTTATTTTGTCACCTAGGAACGTATCCCCTATAAACCCATATAAAGTACCATTTTTTTTCACGGTTTCTGTATTTGCTTCATATTTATGGAACATATACCAAGCGAATAAAGAGCTTTTACTGAATTGTATTATTTGTTAATTATTGTATTATCTGTTATTAATTGTGTTATCTCTGTTTGCTTGGTCGGTCAGGGTTGTTACATTTAGTTATTTCATATATAGCATTTGTACCCATAGATGAGCTATTTTTCCACGCCAAAAATCTCATTTCATTTCCCGGTTTACGGAAAAGAAAATTCATTCTCCGTTTCATCGAGCTTATAAATTTTGATTCCGAGAATGTCAGAAATATATCACTTCTCATTAGGATCCTTTCACGATGTCTAAACGTAGCGGACGAATTTAGCGTCGCAGAGCGTGCTGGAATTTCGAATACAAGGGGGGGGGAATGGAAGAATAATAATATTACACAGCAGAGAAACACGTGTCTTCTTCATGCATACGAAAAAAGAATGGTTCGGGGAAGAAAAGTGGTAGAAAAAAAATGAAAGTGCTGACGCAGAAACGGTACTTCGTTCATTGATCGAAACTAGATTTGGAACTGCGCCAAATGAGGCGAGATACTCGCCAATCGTTTCGTGCGGGTCAAAATAATCGCGCCAAAAGACGGTCTGTGAATCTTCAGGCACTTCTTCCTCAAGAATTCCAGACTTTTTCTGCCCCCTTCCTTTTTTTTTGTCTTTATTGATGTCATTCTGGACATAGATAAAAATGGACCATTTTTATAAAAGGTGTATGCGCGTTAGTTGATGTGAAGTGAGGGGAAAAAAAGGATAAAAATAAGCAGAAAATACATGCAATGGAATTTAGAAGTTTTTTTTTTCTTTCTCCTTCTTTCTTTCCTGTTTTTAAATTCGTTCTTTTCTTTTCTAACATGCTGCTTTTCACATTTGATTTCTAATTTAACACTTCAATTTCTTTATTAGAAGAAGGATTCAACATTTAGGGATTTTTTTTCCCTCCCAGTTCGCGCTCATTAGTGAAGATCGTTAAAGAAGTTGAATAGGGGAAAAAGTATTATGGCTAGAAAAAGATTTTTCCAAACGAGACTTAAAGCCTACACGCAATGTTAAAAGAATTCATTCTTTTTTAAATAATAGTCTAAATACGAATCTCTCTCCCTTATTTGCATTTAAAGTTTTTAATTAAACATACTTCAAGATCGGTTTTGCCGTTTTATATCTGTTACTGAAATATATTTATTCTTTTTTTTATTATTTGATATAATTACGTGTTCTTTAACAATTCTCCTAAATGTTATTAAACAGTCAATCTAGCAATTGTTTTGAAATAACAGATATTTTTTGTTATGCTACCAGCTTATTCAAATGATGTTAAAATGAAGCAGTTGTATTAATTTGCGTTATGTGATTCATAGTAATTAGTTTTAATAGAATGAAGTATACAGATTAAGAGACATCTGCGCATTCGTCTTTAAACATCGTGTTTCTCTTTAGCGATTGGGATTTTGATTTAAATAATTACAATAAAATGAAACCCTATTTAAATATTTTAAAACTTGGTTATTTCAACTCTAATATTTAGAATTTTGTTAAATTATTTTTAATTGTTGTCTATTCTTTATTTTGATTATTTAGAAAATTTGAAATATTTCTATGATGATAATATACTTCTTTGAGAGACATCGACTCCGGATAAATATAATTATGGATTAGATTTACATATTGAGTTTTATATTGCATCGATTAATACTTAGGAAAGAAGATTATATTTTCATTTTTATGTAATCTTCTTATAAATAAATAAAAATTTGTAAATATGAAATTGGAAAGTTTGATAAAAGTATTCTTATTCTATGTCCATTTCTTTTTACAACTTAAAAATAATTGGTTACATTTTTACCGTATATTATTGAATTTAGAAGAACATTTGTCTATAACGGAGAAAAAATGTTCATAAATTTTACAAAAATATCAAATGCATAAAAATAATAAATTATTTTTTTAAAAAACATCACTATTTGAATGCTGGCAATGGAAATTTTTTTCACATCCCGTTCTTTTTAACTCCTGGAGATAGGCAAAAAATACCAATTTTGACTATTAAAAGTGTCTGTGTTAAGTTGCAATGCCTACATCTTCATTAAAAATGTTCAAATTTGAAAAAGTAGGATTGTATTTGCACACAATTTGCATGGCAGCGTTTCAGTCGAAAATTTTCGAATTCCTTCAAAAGTCAATACAAATTTATTGTTCCGTTATTTGTCTACCTGGTTTGCTCTTATCAAGATTAATCACATCAAATACCCCACACAAAGAACTTAGATGGGACATGGAAATGAATATTCAGTCAATGCCCATAGTTGATATGGTTTTTACATTTGGAATTTGAGTGATGTCGGCAACAACAATAGGATATGTAATTTTTTATAAAAATTTATTTGATAACCGAGCAATAGCATTTTTTAAAATCAATCTGCTTGTAGCTGAACTATCATATAATTTGTGCTTACATTTATGGTTTGCTATTTACATTTTCTCTAGTTCTTTTTTAAATGTGTTAAAAAATTCTGAAAATGAATCCCTTCCCCTTCAATGTTAACATAGCTTTCCTTACCAAACCTTAAGTTAAACCTTTCTACTAACGACTTTGAAAAAACTCAAAGGATGTCATTGTTATTTAATTTTTTTTCAAAAGAAATTGAAAAAAGGAAGAGAAGGGAGAGGGCTAAACACCCTCACAAACTAACGTTCTTCGAGAGCTAGGCTTTTCGTTAAGAACCCTTTACCTCTGTATGGCGCTTGGGTGAAAATTGAGTTAGTAGGGGACTGGTTGGAAATGATTTCACTTTTAGGAATCCTCTAAATCTTTTAACCTGCTGCAGCGTAAGCGATCCATTTACTGCCGCTGCTTGTCGTTATGGTAACAGGAAATTCCATCCCAAAACCTGGCTTTTCCATCGGGCAATGGCGTTAAAATAGACAGATGAGAAGGTAACGTGACTCAGGTCCCTGCTGTCTGCATTAAGAATGGAGAGAGAGAGAGCGCTACTTTTGGGGAAATTGACTGGGACAAACGTTAAACAGTCACAGGAACGTGGAATTATTTTTATCCTGGAGTTTTAATAAAACGAATGAAATGTAATAAGCTTTTGAAGGATTCCTTAAATGCTGAGATATTTCTTGAAAGAAAATGACTGTGTTTTTTGATTTTTTTTTTGTTGGAACTTTTTAATAATGGATGATATTAATTTTCTATTTTTTATGCTTCTTGTGATGTCTAAATATTTGTTAAACCGTCAAAAAAAGTAAAGTGCTTGCGATGCCAGATAATTTCTATAAGTGCCATATATAATATATATAATATATATATATATAATATAAAGATTTCACAAGATACAGTATTCGTCAGTACTTTCCAAAACTGATTTGACTGTGCGGAAGAAATAATGTCTGTAAGAAACTTATTCCTTTAGGATCTTTGGTTTGTTTAATTATTTAACATCGTTGTTTACGATTTGTTTAACTATTTAACTTATAGATTTTTTTAATGATTTAATTAAGTGTTGTGGCAACGTGCTGTTTCAATTTAGTTTACCATAAGAACCAAAGAACTCCTATATCATCTATAAATGTTTATAAATTTAAAAATGCGATTATTTAATTTATATGTGACGTTATGAATAAGTTGAACAGTAAAATTAAAGTAAGAAAATTCATCGATATCTGAACCAATATTTCAAGACTCCTGGTATTAGATGAGATATAATTTCTAAATATATAAAATAATAAATTATTAAGGCACATTTTATAGAATCTTGTTGCTTGAAAGGAGGTGTGTTTTGTCTCTCTTTCTTTCTTTCTAAGAAGTTTAAGAGGGTGAATTTTGAAATATTTTATTTTTGGGTATTTAGAACCTTGTTTTCAAATCTACCAATTTTTATTGTTTACTTTCTGACAACATTAAATTCGATTTATAATTTATTGAATTATATTTTAATATAAATTATATGATGTAATTAGAGCGTTAAATATTTTCTACTTTAAACACTTCTTAAATAATATTTTATAAAAGTAATTTATTCCTGTCTGTATTGAATGGTGTACAGTAAAAAATGCTATTAAATTTAAATAAGCTGTATGATTTCTAAAACGCTTGTGCAAAATATTCTGATTTTTAAAAAAATATCTGGTTTAAAATTTTTTTTTACTTCATATTCTTGATCTAAATTTTTTCAATTGAAATATTGAAACTTTTATTAAACTACAGAGTAAAAAAATAGTTTATTGTAACCTTGTTTATAAAAAATGTAATATTTTATACTTTTATTTTTTATATAAAAGATCCTTTTTATACCTTATAATGCTTTTACTTTCAATTATTAATAGTAAATACATCCACACTAAAATCTGTCTAAAGATTAATCTTTCATGAACTGTCTACAACAACATAAACCATTGAATGAAAGATCCTATCTGATAAAAATAAAACTAATCTAGGAACTATGGTTGCCTTTGTCGAAGAATTTCTAATCAAAACTGATTCATAAACGATCTTTGTCAAAAACAACTCTTCTTCAGCAAAATCATTCATAAAAAAAAAGAAAGAAAAATCCCAATCTCTTGACCTTCCATTTCATTCAGAAAAATAAAACATAAAATGCAGAAAAATACAAGAACTGAAGAATCACAACTCTTGTCGTCACTAATCGCTGTTAATGTTTTCCAAAACATGTCCGATAAGACGCGGAGAGTCCTCTGTAAATAATTATTATCACATCTCAAGAGCGGAACGCAATTTGATGTCATCGTCGACTAGATAAGGAATTTGTCCGATTATCGATTTATTAATACCCGATCGTGTGTCTGAACATCTCCCTCTTTGTACGTGTATCAGGAGAGGAATTGCTTGTCTTTGCATTCTTTAAAGGACCCATCCTTCGAGTAAGGCAATATCCTTTAAATATTGATAATTCTCCGAGCTCATGAATTTTCAATTTTTGCTTATCTTAATGACGTGGCGAAGCTATATTTAAAAAGCACTCTAGAAAAGTGAAAGCGTTTTTATATGAAAACAAGAGAGGGAGGGTGGGAGGTTGTCATTTTTCTGCATTAAAGAGAGATTTAATATCAGTTGTTTTTCTTATATTTTCCTGTTGACGAAACTCGGCCTACACCAGGTTTGAAAAGCGAAAATTAATTTGGATGGGTGTTATCAATTATCTAAATTGATTCTGATTGATGTTTTTGAAAAATTAGACAAATTGTTTTCTTTTAATTGATGTTAAATTTGTAATTCGATCTATCATCAGGATTCAGGGTTATAATTTTCTTATGGGGCGTTCGGAGAATTATATAATTTTTAAATTTCTAATGTAGCTTGACTATTTTTTAAATTACAACCAGTCACCCCGTTACCACAGAATTCAACTGTATAAACAGGGATCATTGTGACGGGCTGTTATGCTCAGTAACTAATCAAATTTTTGCATAAGGAAACAACGACCAACAAAAGCTCAAAGCATCTTCAAAATGTTGGTAAAAGACTAGAAAACTTTTCAATAGTTTCTTTTAATATTTTAACCCAGTCACCCCGTTACCACAAAATTCAACTGTATAAACAGGGATTATTGTGACGGGCTGTTATGCTCTTTAATTAAACAAATTTTTGCATAAAGAAACAACGGTCAACAAAAAAATCAAAGCATCTTCAAACTGTTGGTAAAAGACTAGAAATCTTTTCAATAATTTCTTTTAATATTTTAAAATTTTCAAAGTAATGTAATAGTGAGTTAAAATTACTATCCAAAATCAGTCTTTCTCTAATATCTTTGAGTTCGTCACATTATGTAGTAAATGGACTTCGAATATTTACATTAGAATTGTATTTTCTAAGAGAATCTGTAACTTCGGTCATATTTATTTTCCTATTAATACAATAATTCATTTCAATTTTTCCTAATTCTGAAACTTCTGAATATTGGCCATATAAAATATCAGCACTTTTTCGGAGCTTAGTCAAAGTATTATATCTAATACTATAATACGAGGAATGGTTGCCAAGTCGAAAATCGCCCAGAATTAATAAACTCCGGTAAACTTGGGGGTCTGGGGTTTTTGGCCACGAGGAATCGATTGGTGCCGGTTTTGAAACGCTACGGTCGAGCAGTTCGGAGTTACAGATAGGATATTTTCAAACTTTATTAGTTCGCCAAAATGGCTACTTAAATTTTCAAGCGGTAACGTGCTGCCATCTATAGCCAATATGGCGAACTAATAATGTTTTATGTTTATGCTGTTATAGGTTTATAATATGTTTCTTATGTATGTATATATGTTTGGTTTTTCTAAATAAATGTGTCAAAAATATTGAACTTCAACACACTTCAATCTTTACCTTTGTATAGAATAGTTCCCTTTCCAAACTCTGTTTAGAATAGTTTACAATGGTGCACTTTAACCGGTTATCTTTTCACCAATGGTTTCACAAATTTTCTTATGGCATGTATTGTTTTGATAAATCACAATTGAAAATTTAAATCTTCGAGTTAGCTTCGATACCTGTTTTCTCCGAGCGGAGCTCAGTCACCCACTGGTATATATAATATAATTTCTACTTCGATTTACGCAGACCAAGTACACTTACCAGAATTATAAATTCCACAACTGAAATGAGAAACAAAGAAAGCTGTTTTCTATAATAAAACCTGAAAAAAGTACACTGTTTGGATAAATTTATGTCACACAAATTTTCATCAACTCGATTTATTTACGAGTGGCGTAGTGAAAGTAAGTAATGTCCTGAGTCGTTGCATTATATAATATTATGTGGTATATAATACTATGTTTCGCCCTGAGTCGTTATCAATGAACAAGCAAGCATAAATATGCTTAGGGCCATTTTATCAGAATTGTTTTATTAAATAAAAAGCGATATGAATACACTTTTTATCTCCGTCGTGCTAAATCCTAATGTGCATACAAACGGAAAAATTTAGAGGGGGCACCAAACTTTGTCGGTGTCCTGCAAAATAGAAGATATTTGTTCAAGAATAAATGCATTACTTGTTCTAATGGCTATGAGCGATTAAAGTTTTTTGAAATTGAAAATTATAAAAAATTATTTGTGAGTATTTATTCACCAAGAAAGTGTATCGGATATGAAAACTGTTTCCATTAAAAGTAAGATTTGTAAAGGTGCTGATGACAGTGAAATAATCAATGAATTTGCGTCTGTAATGCAAATAACTTTAACACATTTTATAAAACTAATATTTTGAAACATTAGAGTTTTTGTTATTTGTTTTATTACAAATAACCTTTGTTTATTTGACCTAACATCGATAAACAAACTATTGCATTCATATTATATTTTATGTATAAGAAAATTATATACAGAAAGGCAGAAAAAAATGTGAAAAAATATGTACTACTGAAATTCTGAAAAAAATATTGATGCCATGTGAAAAAATATTCAATATTAAAAAATTCCAAAAGTCACCCAAACGGAAAAATACAAATGTGCGGATTCAGTGTTAAATTGAAAAGTCGCATTTAACAAACAAATGAATAACATTGATATTTCAATACAACATAGAACTAACTTTATTTGACAAATTCCAATTCCCGATTGAGACCCTTATCTTTTACAATATAGCCACTCTGTTCTTTCACCATATAATGCATCCTCTATGCAACATTGGGCCATGGTGGCCTGGTGTTAAGGTATCGGCTTCGGAACCGGATGGTTTCAAATTCGAGACTCGATTCCTTCGAAGAACCGTTGTGTGAAGTGGGTCTCTTGCACGTTAAATCTGTCAGGCCGTTAAATGTCCTCCCGCTGGTGTGGTGTAACGTGGAGGGGGCAATGCCAGCTCATTTGTTGTCCTCTTCATCTGAGCGAGGTTCAAAATGACGAAGTCCGTCCCAAAATAGCCCTAGTGTTTCCTTAAAATGGGACGTTAATATATCTAAACTTAACTAAACTATGCAACAATCAGTATCAAAATTATATGAAGAAAGTAATCACTTTCAAAAAGTATGTCTTTAAAAAGTCACACGGTATTAGTTCCGAAGAACAAAGCGACCATTCAATTGGAAAAAAATATACTGTCCTTTCTGTATATATACTGTCCTATAAATGTCCCAATGTATGCTCTATCTTGTGTGAAGATTATCTGATCCAGATATTGTCTTTCCCGAAATTGCGGAATAATTAAACTAGTCAGCATTTAACTTGCTAATTTCAGCATTTACCTTAAATCTTATACCATCAATAACTCTTAATATCTTCATCACACACCAAATTTATTGGCATTTCTTACTCATGACAGATCAAACTACAGACGAAATGTGTAGTGCTAATTTAAAATATGTCCTATATTTTTAATTATATTAAGTATTATAATTATTTAGGATTTATTTGCAATGATCGTAATTGTTGTTAAAACTTATTTCTTGAGAATTTGGAATAATAATATTTTTGTTTTATTTGATAAATTTAATAATCCGATTAAATTCGATAGCTTACAATTAATCGATTTAATTTTAAATCTTTATATAATATTTTAAATACAATCCCATTCAATAGACTATCCCTGAACTTTGGATTAATAATTATAGCTTATTGATTATGAGTTAATTAACTGTTTCTTCATGGTTCATTAATCTTTTAATTAATATTAAATTTAATCAACAATATTGTTAGTTCATTCTGCAATGATCATACTACTATGATTAAGTTAATTAAAAGTTAATAATACGATTCAGCGATGAGAATAGTTAATTTGCAATGTAACTAGAAAGGTTTATTTGACTAATTCTGCAGTGATATTATGCTTCAAAACGTAGATGGCCATTTTGATTGAAATATGTTTAAACACGGAAGCTAGAGGGTTGCAGTTCCAAACATTGGACCTTGTATCTCTTCAAAATATAGACTGAAGAAGTTTGGAATATACAGAAAATAATAAGTATGGCGAAGAAAATAAATAAATAAAAGGTAAAATTTCGAAACTATGAAGGGATTTTGTTTTTTGATTAAGAATGAAAAAATAATTAATAATAGCATTCGAAAAAAAAAGTAAATATCTATTAAAAATTAAGAAAATTAAATTTATATTACCTTCCATATTTTAGCTTATCTTCAACACACATCAACTACTATACTATCATCCTCAACTACTATTTAAAGTGAGTGCAGAAAGAATGAAATGATGAAATTTATGGGGAATCATTGCCTTTAGAAATTCAAATAGACGCATTTTTTTAAAGAATCTTGAATTATTTAAATAATTCCCTATAAAATTTAATTTAATGGTATAAAAAAACAGGTAATTCTCTATCTTTCTGTTATTTTTTATTCACGTATTGCACTGCTTCTTAACTACATCAAAAACTACATCAAAATAAAACTTCTGCCTTTGTTTGCTAAACATTCGATAGTCTGACCAATAAGTCTCAGCTTTTGGAATACTGAATATCTCATTCAAAATCTAGTCCCTCCAAAAATCTGCCTTATATACGGATTTTGTGTTTTTAAATCTGTTGAGAATCAAATGCAAATTGGTGTAGAGTTTTAAATTTTGTGAGTGGTCTGCCTTGTCAGATGTCCTTCTCATCTGATCATGTTGTCCCAAAATACTCTCCACGTCACTTCAGAATGGGAAGGTAATGTAATAAAGCTACAGAAAAAGGCTCGAAATGCTGTATTAGAATCATTTTAATCGCCACAAATTGGAGCAATTAATTTACATTTTTGTTATTTCAAATCAAATGTCACAATTGTATTAGTTATGTCAAAGGATAAAATTCAACAATAGTAAGCAGCTGTTCCATTCTCACCTACTATTTAAAGTGAGCGCAGAAGTGATGAAATGAAGAAAATTATGAAGAATCATTGCCGTTAGAAAGTCAAATAGATGCATTCTTTAAAGAATTCTGAACTATTTCAATAATGCCTTATAAAATTTAATTTAATTGGATCTTCAATAAAAAAACAGTTGTAATTCTCTATATTTCTGTTATTTTTATTTATGCATTGCATTGCTTCTCAATACAAGATATGTTATCTTTAGATAATTCTGCATCCTTAATTAAGACTACTCTTTCAATGTATTTCCTATTGGATGCAAACAATTACTCGTAAATCTTTCGGTATTTCTCAGTGATAAATAGAATATAATATTAATCCATGCTTTTCTATGTTTTTCTGATAATCTGATCTTGTAGAAACTTATCTGCTGGTAAAAATGCTAAAAGACTGAAACTCCGCGGATTGCATGTTATGCATGATTATCTGAGAATAAAAGTATAATTCCTTGAAGATATGCCTTAAAAGTGCTATTTTTTTAAAAAAAAAAAAAGATCCTGAAAATTTGATAACATTTGTTTATCGTATTCCATTCATTATTTTTTGCTACTATCGCTTATTTTTATAGATATTTGTCTATTGAAATGTTAATAGTATGAATATTAGTATTAAGTTATGATGAAGATAATGTTTACTGTTTTCTTCTTTAATTTGTTCATTTTGGAACATCGTTTACATACGTCCCCATTTTAAAACTTAAAAATAAACAAACCTCTTTCAATTATTAGGCTCTCTTTGCAGTAATTTGTATAGATGATCGTTTATTCTAATCAACATTCTCAGTATTTCATGAACTTAATCCCCGAATGCAACTTCTTCCTCAACTTCACACCAATCATAAACAATCCTCATGACTGGCCTATTAATTTTATTGTGAAATCGATGCCTTTAAATAAAGATAAATATTTTTTGCACCATCATATTTCCTTGCATCCCTATCTCTTGGCACACCCTGCTCGCATCCCTTATCAATCCCATTATCTCCCAGGGAAATCTCTTCATCTCAATCTATAAAATATCATTCCCCCATCCTAAAAAAACTCCCGCTGGGGGTTAGAGGGTGCAACAATCACCTTCCCGAATCAATGCGAAATCGCTGCACTTTAGAACGCAACAAATTTTCCCTCATTGATTTTATAACATGCCACGCTTTTCAACAGTAATGCCTCGTTGCTCACCAGAGTTATAGCCTGGGCTCCCCCCTGCCCCAACTGCAAATTGATTGTCATATAAATGTATTGCTTTCTCCCCCCTCCTCGTTTTCTTACCCAGTAGTGCTGTCCTCTCATGTCAGAAGGTGCTTCCTTATCGATTGGACTCCACTGTTTCGCAGCTCTTACCCCTAAGTAGAAAAAGGCTCCGAAAAGTGTCACAATCTTGCTTAGTATTCTCTCAGCTTCTATGCTTTTTTGCACTCTGATTGCTCAATTATGAGCGATATATAACCTTTATTATTTCTGTATGCAATACCAGAAACATATGAATAAAATCTTCAATTACTTAGAGTTCATTTTGTGCAATAGTGAGCTACATTTGTTACACGCATCGAGTTCGTGACATTATTATTAATTGTCCTTCTAATATTCGGGGTTTGCATTTTGCATTTATAAAGATGGTGTTCCGGCATCTTTATAAATGCAGTATTGGATTTTTTCTTTAAAGCATCGATCTTTTAACTCTTGACCATAGAAAAGAAATCAGTAAATAGCTTGCCATTTTAAGGTTCAAGAGTTAAAAGATCGATGCTTTAATGAAAAAATCCAATACTGCATTTATAAAAATGCCAGAAGACCATCCTTATAAATGCAAACCCGTAATATTAGGTCAATTCATTTGACCTTAGAAAAGGAATCAATTTTTGGCTTGCCATTTTAAAGGGCTTAGATGCGAAAAACTGTAATTTAAATGGTAATTATTTCAATTAATATACATTTTAGCGAATAATATATGTTTAATTCCCTCTTGAAGATTAAATCACCATTTTTAGATACGATATTTGCAAATGCGTTAAAATATTTAATTAAATCATAAATCAAAATGAATTGATACTATATGTTACACGATAATAATACGATATAATAAAATTAGTAATCGCAAAAATAAACATTCTAAACTGCAAGAAACGCTGGATGCAATAGAAAATGAACTGATTTTCAATCTGCGGAAATAGTGGGATGAGTAGCTGAGGGCTAATTTTATGTTTATGCATTTTCTTATTTTAATAAAGATAAATAGAATAACTTATGAAATATTTCTTTAATTTTTGTATTCTTTTAAATATATTAATTACTATTAAATAATTCAAATAACAACTTAAAGGATAGATTTTGATTCACTTGTCTCAAAAGTTTCGTGATTCTTTCTTTAAGGCCTAAACATATTGTTTTATTACAAATCACAATTTCAGTATCACAAAATCACAATTCCTCCATAAAACAAGTTTCATGTAAGTAATTTTATACAATACATAACTGCCATCTTTTATATTTTAAGACATTTATAACTTTCATAAGGAGGATTTAATTAATAATTAAAAATTAAATCGCAAGCATTTTGTACTATTCATTGTCGATTCTGATATTCCTTCATTAATTTAAGGTATCCGACTACGGTAAAAACACTGGTATTCAACCACATTGGCGATTTTTTTTTTAAAAAAAAGTGTTATTTCTTGCAATTCAGACTTTTCTCTTTCCAAAACAGTTCGTTTTTTCTTAGAAAAGGAAGATCTAACCTATTATCCAGAAGAATTTTAAGCAAAATTTTATTTTTCAGCTAAAATTTGTCTTTAACTTCAATTTTAATTTCATAAAACTTATCCACCATTAACATGATATCCCAAAAATCAATTGAGGTATTTATATAAAAATTTCAGCGTGTGTTTTAAAAAATATAGGCAATGAAACAAACCAAAAGTTTTATTTTTGGTGAAATTCTTTTTCTGTTATAGGTGTTTTTAGAAAAATAAAGTTGCGAATGTATGGAAAAAATGCATATATACGTATATTTTTACCCGTCACTTCTTTGCATCTCAAAATGTTTCTTAGAGTTTAGTTCATTTCATTCATCATTATATTCTATAACTTGTGTGCAAAGAAAAATAGGATTATTGCTTTATAATTTTGTGTAGAATGTTAACCTTTTTGGTTAAATTTCTCTAAAATTTACCACACATTTTCCTATTTCTCAAAATATATTATATTCTAAATAATGTTTTTGTATTGATAGTATTTATAATTCATAATACATCTAAAAACCAAAAATTGTTTTTAAAAAATCAAATTTTTCTAATTTTTTCCTTTTAATGTAGTCGGTTACCTTAAATCTACACTCTTGCTACTTTGCGACAATATTCTTCCAAATGCAAGAATGTTTATAGCCTTTTGAAATACTTTCCTTGAAACATTGTAAATGATTATTTTCCTTGTGTTGCATGATTAAATTTGCCGAACAAGATCAATATCTGTGTCTTCTTTTGTTTCTGCCCGCGAACTATTTGAATTTCTGCCTTTCTCTACAAATACAAATTTCCTCAAAACAAATGTCTGGGGACGGAAATCGAATGTAGCGACATCCATATTCAGTTTTCCCTATTTGAGCCAGTACCTACTCATCATTAAAGAGAAACAAACTGCCTGCATAAACACTCCTGGCGATATCTTCGTTTTCATTTAGAATTTTTACTGCAGAAATGTTCCTTCTGGCTTATAAATGCATAAAGCGCGGGTTCCAAATAAAATTCTGAAATATTTCCAGTTCCGAGGCGAGTATCTAACAAGTTGAAACCTCAGCTGTTCCAGTTGTTTGCACTGGGAGGGGGAGGGGAGGAAATCCACCTCTTGAAGAATATCGGATACTTGTTTGAGAATGGTAAAGTAGCGAGGGAGAAATCGAATTTAGAACGGAAGGAAGGCGGGAAATGCTGGTGTCTGAGAAGGCTTTAGAATTTGGGCCGTTCCTTGTGTGGGCTTTCTTGAATTTACATGTTCCGGTGCATTAAAAATTGAAAGGTGGAATTTTCCGAATATATAATGGTACCCTGATATCCGCGGTAAAGACAGCATATTGTATGATAGTGTATTAACCAACATTTCAAGAGGAACTGTTGTTGTTATGAATACTTAGTGCTCGGTGGTTTCTGTCAGCCAAGTTTTGCAAAAAGCTTTGAAAAAAAATGTTGAAAAAGTTACTAGCAATATATCTAGTATATATATAAGATAATTCCGAGCTTATTGGATTGATAAGGCTGATGGATATGTGATGGATATTGGATAGTTCAGGATGATGATTAAATGTACGGACGAGTAAACAAAATATACTTTTTAAGGAGGATTTTAATCTTTAACTCAAAAACTCATCATAAAGGAAAACTCAAAAAAATCATCAGACTTAACTGAATTTATGACTCAATAAATTCATCTTATGGAAGCAGACATGTCTCTGAATGTTACATAAACTTAAAAACACTGATACAAATTTAATCGTCTTTAATTCTTTGAAATTACATTAAAGCATATATAAACACATAAATCATTGTCTGATGTAATTTTAGATTCAAGTTATTCAACTTAAAGTATTTTCATGAAGGAAAAAAAAAAGCAAAATGATTATTCTTGTATTCCTTTTACTTCATAAAATTTAAAATTCGACTTGTTGAATGTGTTATTCAAATTTTTAAAGTACAAACACATAATTAAATAATTTTTATTCAGTGTTTATAAGAAAAATGAGAATATCTACTGAAAATATCTTTGAAAGCCGTAACTTTAAAAAAGAATAGTGTGGTGAAATGATTATTATGATGCGCGCAGTGGAAGCAGCAGGGCATATGTTTACATGAACATTTCTTTAATAATCACATTTCACACGAAATAAGCACAAACACGAAGGGCAAGACAAGACATTTAAGCTAGCACATCTTAACAGTACAAAGTCATATCTCATTATTTACAATCACAATGCTCTATGGAGCACGTACTTAATCAAACATCGCCATCTGTTATCCAAAAGAGAGCATAGAGTATTGCAACTGTTACAGTCCTAATTTTATTACTATGTTTAATTTTTAAGGGGTATATTTAGAATTATGCGTAAAGAAATAATTATTCAGTACTCTTGAATTGCTTTCATTTGCTGCAATGGTTATTAAATGCGTTAAGAGGAGTCTTTTATGTCTGTATTAGAACAACCTCACGCAATAATAATGCTTCCGTGACAAAGTGCCGTTCACTTAGGGGCACTTCAAGCCATAAAATGCACTAAACCATCAATAAATGGTATCCATTAGTGTTGGAGTCATCTTGGAAAGAAATGATGTAGTCTAAAAGGTTTTCTTAGGGTTTTGATTAAAGCAAAGATACAATTTTATCCTTTCTTAATTCTGACAGCTGTGGATTTTTAATTATGATAAGAAAATGAATTGTTTGTAGAGTGATTGAATGATTTCTAAATTATTTTGATTCCATTGAATATATGTTATTTTCAGTGCTCCTGATTTTTCTGATTGATGATAGAATTTTTCTCTTCGTCAAAATTTGACAAAAATTCAGTTCCCTCTCCTCCTCCTTTATACAAATCTATACGAACATACATTCATCCGTATCTATTCCTTTCTCTATCTGTGCGAGTGTTGAAAAATAATGTCGTTAATCTTAACCTTTATGAGGGACTTTCTTCATTCAACATTGTACTATATTCTGACCATCAAGAAATAAGACATGATTTTTTTTAGTGCTTTCTTTTTAAAATGATAAGAATGAGAAATTCGTTTCATATCTGGTAATAATTTATTATTATTTTATTTACCTACATATTACGAGTTTTAATTTGTATAATTGAGATTAGAAAATTAGTGAGAAAAGTGTTTAAAATACAAGAATTTCTTTCTTTCTAACATTCTTGTGAAATAATGGATTTATGTCATAGTCTCTAATAATATTTAAGGAAATAAATTCAAATCTTGTCCAACATTATCTTTATTTTATCTTACAAGTAATCGAATAATTCCTTTGTTTCAAGTAAAAATATTTTTTGTATGAGTATTTATCTCAGAATTAATGGACTGCTCTAAATACTGTGCTACCCTAGTTCCTTTCGAAATTATTATTTATCTCCAATTCAGTAGAAAATAGGTACATTCTTATTAAATTCTACGTGAAAGTTATTAAGTTATTATTGAAGGAAGGTTAACTTATTAAGTAATCTCATTGCTGTGCCATTTCTCGATTCATCTGTTGCAAGGGGTGTTCAAACGAAAAGGTACGAAACGACGCTGGAAGTATAAATGAAGACTATTCAAAGTATACTCTTTAGGCCTAAGCACAACGATCAAATTGAGTAACGAGCCTAGGATTCCTTCTTCCAATAATTCCTGTTACCATAATGAGACCCAGCTTCCCTGAGTTTGCTGTCCGAGTTGAAACGATTTCCTTTCAAATGTTTTTTCAAGATATCAAAAAAATTAAAATCGCAAGATGGCATGTCCGGGGTGTAGAGTGAATGGTTGAGCTTCTCTCACTTGAACTTGGCCAGTTCCGCGTGTGTGACCCTAGAGACGCTCGGACGTGCATTATTGTGGAGCAGAACCACACTGTCCATGTGTAACCCGATCTTTTTTTCTTGATGGACCTACATAGTCTTCGTAGTGTCTCAGAATATACATAGCAATTAATTCTTCTATGCCAGAGGAATTCAACAAGTAACGTTCCTGTCACGTCAATTGGCTAACGCTCTTTATAACAATTTCTATTCTTTCCTACGCATGCTCCGATCTATGACGGTGACTCCGTTGTGGTCTTGTGGTCTTGCTACGTTCTCCCATAAAGGCATAGGAATTATATTAACGGTTACGTTGTTACGGCATTTAGTACATTTTCATTTGAACATTGCTTATATGTCCAGAAGTTAAGAGCCTTAAGGTGGGTTCAGACGAGGCTTATTATTGTCCACAATAGAAGATCACGCCTACTTCCGGAAAATCACGTGACCACAACGGGACAATGGCAAATGATTGTCCCGTCGGGACAAACGTTGTCCGCGTTGTCTCAAGTGTTCACACGAGGACAACGCCGGGACAACAGCAGAGAGGCAACGATTGCGGACAATAAGCCTAGTCTGAACCTACCTTTAGTGTAAGAACTATGTGGTGCTCTCCTCAAATTGGCAAGTTGAATAATAAATAAATGAATTAATGTGTAGACTGTTGTCTTTATATTCGTAATTTTTAAGAATTTATATAATTTAATGATATTTATATGCAAAAATTTCGTATTCGTGGTTATTTTACGCATTCAGTAACTGGAAGTATTAAGTTCATGTAAAAAAATGCACCATTCACAAAGAATGATATAAGGTCCTAGATAGGTGCTTAATACTTATTACTAAGTACCCACTGCTGAAATAAAAATTAAAAATGAGCCTAGACTTGAAACCCCTGCTTAATACTAAGTTCATGATAATGCGAGTCCTTCTAAAAGGTTATTTATGAAACCCTCATATTATTTAAGTTGAATTTTTTTCACTCTTCCTTACTGTGAAGAATTTTCACCAACATTACTTGCTTAAAGTGTCATTTTTCTTTTTTAAAAAAGCCGCTTCAGGAGTAGAAATTGCTCTCATTAGGTTGAGCCCATGCCGGAGATTTTCCTCACCGTTGCGCAGCAATTAATCATCATGAATACAAATTCAGAAAATGTCAAAATAGCTTAACAACACAAATTAAAGTTTTGAAAACTTTGGGACCGGCTGATTGCGCTGAACGCGACTCTTTTTAATGAAAACGAAAGTCATTAACTTTTGCTTCAATTAACCCCTCGTAATTAAAAGTAGCCGGGAGAGAAATAGGAATTCCACTACTATTGCAATCGCAACTCAAACAACTTATTCGAAAAGTTTGTGTTTAATTAAAAAACACAATGAACCGTTTTGAGTAAAGAGATTTTTCAAAAAGTCGCATCTATAATTCAAATAATCGTCTCGAGTTCTCAGTTTTCATTAGAATCGAAAATTTATCGTTTGGCCGATGATGAGATTCGTTTTATTTATTTATTTATCTGAAACAATTGAAAATCATTACTGTCTTTTTTTATTATCAGTCTCGTCCTTCGATTACTGTGAAACATTAGTTTTCTTAAGAGTATTAAACTAAATGAGAAAGAAATGTAAATGAATGTTGAAATCTGAAGCTCGTATTTCTTTTGATTAAATATGTTAAGCGAATTTAATGTTTCCAGCATTGATTGTGAAAATAATTACTTATAAATATTAAATACGAAATGAATGTTTTTAGACGGAATTATATTTTCTCTCTTTATTTTTTATGCCATTTGAAGTCGATTTTCTTCATAATGATTTTAATTTAAGACTCGAGATTTTTGATTTGGAATAATTAAATGTCATTATTTGTAATAAAAAATATCTTAGCAATTAAGAAGTAATCTTCGGTTTTATTTTGTGAGATCAATAAAGCTGTTTCAGTTTCACATTTCTAAAGTTCATATTTCATCTTATAATAAAACTATCGTTTAAGCGGTGATAAAAAAAACTAAAATGCAATTCTTGAGAAAAATATAATCGAACTGTTAGATTTTGCTCGTGATTCCATGGCTTTTCTTGACGTATTTATTTATTTTATATTGACCTCAAATTCTTGAACCTCAGAATTTGAGGATAAATTTTTTAGAAGCATAATAATGATTTTTTATTTTAAAAATAACAACTAAATTTTATGCAATGTAAAATGACGAACTAAAACTTTTTTATTGCCTTGTTAATTTAAATATTTTTCTTGTCCTTTTATTTTCTTATAGACCTAACGTTAAAGTATCATCTGTAAAGTAAATGAATTTTATTAATGCGAATAAAACATATATATTGTATCTATCATATATTTTTATTTTACTTTGTATTATATTTAATAAAAATAAAATTAATATGCTTTCTCTTTTTAAAAGCTTTAAGCGGATTTGATGTAAATAATGCAATAGAGTTGTATCAAAGTGATCCAAGACATTTATTTATAGTGATTACATACTTATTTTTATAAATATTATTAATATTGAAATTAATTTTGATTCATGTATTATGTGTTATTAATTTGAACCAATATTTATTGCTGCATCTAACATATTTATCATATGTTCACCTTTTATTCGTTTTTTGATCATTTACTGATTTAATTTTGTGGAAGTCGATATTTTTTTGTTGTCTCAAATTCTTCGAAGTAACTTGTTAGTTCCTCTTAAAAATCACTTTAAAAAAGAAAAAAAAATATTCAAAATTTATACATTAGAATATATATACTATAATACTGAATGTATGCTGAATGAATGAATTTTACTGACCTTATTATAATTTTATAATTTTAATTAACTTTTTTTATTTTGGTGAATATTAATTTGATTCTACGTATTCAATATAAATTTTAGATTTTAAACATAAAATCTGTAAAAATTAATTCTATGTGAGCAATTCTTTCTCTCTTTTATGCAAACTATAGAGAAAATATTAAAATCGTCAAAAAATTCAGTCAAGAGATTTCGATGAATTTACATTTCAAGCTTCTGCTAAATCGAAAAAATACATTTTTGACAGTATAATTATTTGTACATTAGTCTCAGCTAACTCAAAAATGAGTTAAACGCATAAATTTCGGTAATAAACTTATGACGAAATTTGCGAATTTTGAAAGAAATCTATTCTTGGAAAATATATCTTTTCGATTGCAAGTGAACTCGAAAACACCAAGAGTATTAAATAGAAAAAAAATTATACTATTGATTTAGAATCTAAAAACACTGCAGAAAAATCTTATCAAATTTTGAATCAAATCTATCAAAGGGTGACTGTTTGTCGGTGTGTACTTTCTCACTCAAGTGACTCATACGCAGGATGATTTATTCATTACGGAATGACTTACATGAAATTCGGTGTTTTATCTAGTGACTCAACTATAGTTTCATGTCAAATTTCAGCAAAAAGAACTTTAAAAATATACATTCGCTCAATAGAGTGAGTAAAACTGTTAAAAGACATATCTGCCTAACCTCCTTGCATGTGGAGGGTAGAAATATCGTAACTGTAGAGTATCTGAGAAAATTTTGGGTGACCATTTTCGCAGATTTTAATGCAATGTTATTTGATTAAAGAAAAAATTTTGTTTTTATCTAGCAAAATGTATTGCTTTGGGATCTTTAATTATTTATCATAAAATATAAATATAGCTTCAAATTCTCAAACTTCTTATTTTAAATTTTGGATATTCCAATGATTTTGTCAAAATGTTTTTGCTCTCGGAAAAGTAATTCGATGCATAATTATTCTCCTAATACAGATATTTATTTATTGCTATGAAAAATAATTTTTCGAAAAGTTAATTGACATGTTTCTACATTTCTGCAGGCGTTTTTAACAATCAAAATTGAAAAATAAATAAAAATCAAAATGATGCACCGTCTTTAATGGTGAGTGAGATGCCGTAGTTGAGTACAAAGATATAAACTTAAATATAAATATATCCTGAAATATTAAACATTAATTTAAAATTCCCAATAAGGCTTTAATTTAATATTAACAAAGTTTAAACCTCACAATTATGTAAATTAAATATTACTATGAAATTTTAAACAAACAAGCAAATAATAAATATAAATATTCTCTCATATAAATTGCTTTTTTTTTTGTTTTGTTGCTTAAATTAAAGTTTAACTTATTTTGTTCAATAATTATATTCTTAAACCGCATCAAAATTTTCTTCACATTTACCTAATTGTGCAAAACATTTCTTGCTTATTTGACACTAACTTTATTTCTTCATTGAAGTTTTCAGAAAAGACAAGTGCGGTTATTGTATTTATTAAATTAAATGTTAGCATCATTTATTATTTTTGCTTTTAATTTTTTAAGCAATTTAAGTACTTAGAAGGCAACCGAAAAATTCATGCTATTTTTTTCTCTCTCTGCAGAGTTTTAAATACATTCCAACATTACTCAGAGCACCATTTTTATAAATTGCTCTGTCATATTGATGAACTATTTATTCGAGCGGAAACCAGAATAACAAAAACATGGTTTCTAGGAAAATTATTTCTGGAAAAATAAATATTTAACGTATCTTTATTTTTCTTCCCTCTTTTTTTTTATTAAAAAAGTTCAAAATTTTCTCTCAACTGTTTGAAGCGCTTCATTAATTAAAGGTTTTTTTCGAATACAATCATTTCACGCGGAATGCCTCTGGCTATTTTTCCAACATAACCATTAATTGCCTAGTTCAAAGATAATTTTCCATGAAAATAATTTGATGGTATTTAACTTACTTTTTTTTTAATTTTTAATTTTACTTTAATTTGGTTATTTAACTTTTTTCCAACATTTAATATGCTATTTCATCTATCTAAACATATTAAAGAGAAACTATAATAGTTCTTTTTTTTAATATTATTTTTAATTTGCGTTAAAAGTAATTCCCCATTCAAAAGCAAATGTTACCAATAAGCTATGTTTGCATTTTTTTTATTATTATTATTTCAAAGGTCATCCATTTATATCAGTATATTGACTTTATAAATTGTTTCCATTCGAAAACAATTCGCATGCATAGACTTTATATTTGTTTTATTAATTATCGTGTCGTTTATAAACCTATTAAATAAAAACTTTTGTTTAATGATTTAAAGTTGTAACCAAGTTAATTAGCTGAAAGATTTTCTATTTTCTGAAAAAAGACATTTGAATTGAATTCTGCATTTTTAAATTTATATCTGCGAACTTTAGCTAATCTTTTTCGATAATAATTTGTTGCGAATAGGATTAACTGTGACCAAATAAAAAATTGTAAACAAAACAATAATTATCAATGGATATCAAAACCTGGAAACTTATTTCAAAAAGAAATTAAAATTAAAAAATTGTTACTTCAGTACCATATTTGTTTATTAGTGTTCAAAAAAAGACAAGTTATTTCAATACAATATTAGTTAGGAATTATGTAATGTAATTCAAATACATATATAAATTTAACTGTTTTTTATTTATATGATTCTAAAGATTCTATAAAATTTGTAGTCTCTATACTTTTTAAAATAACTTATGATCAAAACCTAACAAAAGACTATGAATATGGGCATACTGCATTCGTAGCATTTTTTGTCAGCAACTTTTATTTGTTTATTTTTCACGTCTCATGTTTACTTGGCATCTATTTTAGTATGATCTATTATTTAAACAGATGTTCGGCGTTAACAAATAATGTAATAACAAAGTGATTGTCTTCAAACTAAGAGGAATCTAACCAATAATATTTTGCTCAGTTTTATCATTATTTTAATAATTTATTTTTAATTAATTTGCAAATTTGTTTGGTTGCTAGGTTGGTTAAAGTTTATAATCAATTTCTTTATCCATCGGCTACTTAGTAATTAATCATCATTCTTATTTACTAGATAAAAATCTTATGCTCATAATCCTTCTTCCGAAACCAATGAAATAATTCCTGATAATTTCTACTGATCTTACTTCCTGACCATTCATTAGTCTTATCACTTCTGTTTATTAAGAACATCTTTCATCGTCTCCAAAAAAAGGTTCCAATTGAAATACATTCACCCACCTATCAGAACTGAAGATTAGATAATTTGCTATTTGCTTACATAAGTCGGTTATCAGAATACTTATTATAAATCGATCGAAACATGATCTCTAAACTGATGCTTATCCTTGCTCATAAATATAGCTGTCTTCACTGGAAGAGTTCGGGATCGTTCTCTATCTTAACTATCAGTCTCTTCGGAGGCGTTAACCTGCCGAGACAGACACTGGTTAGTTAAGCTGCTCTCGTCTGTAATTACATAATTAAGTGCGGCACTCTGTCGTGCATCGTGAGCGTCGAGTCACGCCCTTTTAGCACCATCCATAATTGAAACGCAATTTGCATCTTACCGGGCACTTTTCATAATTGGAGGGCAACAGCCATTTTGTAAATTATGAAGGGCCCTTTGTCTCGCTCGGATGTTTGTTTCCCCCACTGCGCTTTTTGAGGCGCTCTGGTTGTTTAATTTAGTGGCGTTATCGGGGGGCTTTGTTTGCTAATTAAGACCTCACTCGTGAGGGAAGTGTTTGTTTTGGGGTATGGGCGGGAAATCGGTTTCCGATTAGCTTTGTTTCCATTGCCTTTGTTGCGGTGTATTTCCTCCTGTTTATTTGGAATTGGCAGTTAGATTTTGAAGATGTGACCTGCTAACCTTGATCCCTATTTAAAAGAATTGAAAAATACATTAATACAAATATTCTATGGAAATTAATCGTGGAATAAAAGAGTTGTTTTATTTGATAGAGATTTAAGGTAAATTTGAAATCTTAATGCTTACTATAAACTCCGTATGAAACCGGCAGTTGAGTGTCTCATTTAGTATAAATGATTTACTCACCTTCATGAATATTACAGAAAGTTGGAAGATACTCGAAGAGATATTAACACAAATATTCTTTGCAAATTACTAGTGGAAGAAAAGAATTATTTTAAACGATAGAATTTAATGTGAATTCGAAAACTTAAAGCTTACTATAAACTTCGTATGAAACCATCAGTCAAGGACGGTAACAATTATTTACTTACCTTGATGAATATTTAAGAAGGTTAGAAAATACTGGAAGCAGCATTAATACAAATATTCTTAGGAAATTATAAGTGAAAAAAATCCTTTCATATCCATGAGCTTTGGATTGGCTTTGAAACCTAAATCTCCAATCAATCGTTTTCTGTTTCACTCTTAATTATTATTTCAATCACCAGTGCGTATAGGATTAACATCATAATCATTTATATTTTTCTGTAAAACAATTTTTGTTGCTTTAAGTTTTGGAAAGTTAGTTTGGAAACTGAACCGAGCCTTATATTTATGAAATGAGATCAATGGGGCGTAATCTTCATTTTGGATATTGAAAATATTTAGATATTTTAGCTTGGTTTTATGCGAAATTATAACTGCAACTGTCTTTTGAAAAATTCCTGCAATATAAAATACACAGCAAAATGTTGAATATTTCATTGGAATGAAACCATATTCTTATTATTTGGTATTCCATTTTAACTAACATTAGTTTTCAGTTAATTTATTCATAAATCTGGAAATATATTCTGTTGTTATCTTTAAGTTTTTCTATTTCTAATTAATGCTTATTTTGCTGTTTTCAAGGTCAACTAAATAAATACCACAAACGAACATTTAGTCAGTGCCTGCACATATACCTTACCAATATGAACATTATAGAATTAAATATCGTCGTTAATCTTCTATTAACTTTGTGTAAAATCAGGATCTTACATTTGTTAAATGGCAGCTTGAAAGGGAAAAACTGCCTTTTTAGTCGAAGGCGAATATAGATATAAATATAGTTAACTTTTCCTTTAAATAATTATTTAATTTACAATTTAGGAGACTAATTGAATTAATTAAAATAAGTGGTTCATGAAATTAGTTGTAGCGTTGTAGTTTAATATGTAATCTTTGTACCATATATTTTGTTCAGAAAAAAAATGGAATATAGTCTCCATATCTGAAATATAAAAGCCAACAAAATCCACGAATGATAACGCTGTTAATTTCAAAAATTGACTAAAAATTCTTTCTTGAAACATCTATCGGTTTTAACTGCAGTAATTGAGATTGGGATAAGCAAGCAAAATATCATTTCAAAGACCATTTTTACAATTCTTCAATCTTCCTTCAAAATTTATGTGCCAGCATTTTTGTAAGAACCTCTTTCATCAGTAACTTTTAATCAAAACGTCCTTTTGTAACGATGTAATAGAGATTACATTAAGATTAAATCCTTCAAGAAAATAAATTGACAAGAAAAAAAACCAGACTAATCTTTCTTGATTTGAAGTTTTCCCAGTATAAACGAAATTGATCATTGATATTAATTTTCAATCTGCTGCTTCCAAAATAGATGGATCCAATACCAGCAGCTGTCACATCCCACGTAACTGGTACAATAATGAAAACCGACATCATGAAGGTGATGATCGAAAAAGGATCCCAAGACTTGAGCGAAAACTGTTCCTTTCACAGTTAACGATGAACCAGCGATCGAACCCTAATTAACTGTTTCATCCATCCTCGGTTCAAGCTCGCCATTAATCTAAGTTGTCTCGAGTGGACATGGAAGACAAGGCATGGCAGTAGGCGAAGGCTGGCTAAAAATACAAACCCGTAATCACTGTTTTAATCAGAGCGTCCTTTCATAACGACGCTGAACCGTAACAAAGCGCCTCGCAATATCCAAACCAACTAAAAAGGAAACTTATCTCTAATGACTTTTTACGTTTTCAGAACATCAAGACTTCCCCAGATATCAAAAGGGATTACTCAGTGTCCTCCTACGAATGAAATGAGGATCGGGATGGGGAAAAAAAAAGAAAAGTCCTTGTTGTTGTAGCTGTAATTTTCTTTTTCTTTGAACCTTAAGACGAGATCGAAGAAGAAGTCGGAATAGGAAGGGAGGGGAAAAAACTGCAAGAAACAAAAGCGTTCCCTTTTGTTTTGGGACTCAAACAATTACTCCTCCCTAATTGGGTTTTAGCCCTCCATGATTGTACTTTTAATTTGGTGCCCGGAGAGTTTTGTTTAACTGTGCGATTAATTAAATTTAGACCCCCTTCCTTGCCTCTCACGTAAATAGGAAGGATTACCGGTTCGGATCTTAAGAATGGCTGCCTTTCCTTTTTCTTTTTTTGTAACGCTTTTATGTTTTGTTTAGAGATAGATGTCCTTAGCATTCTGATCCCAGGTATTAAAATTAATCTACTGGCGTAATTGGACAGGTATTTAAAATTGAAATTATTGATTGCCAGTGGTGCACCTTTCTGAAATGATATGCGGTTTCAAATTAAAATACCGAGGTATTATTATTTTTTTCGTTAGAATTAAAAATGCAATATCAAAACAGGTAAAGATACCTTCTTTTTTTCAATCAACAAATATCTTATTTACTGCATTAATTTTGGAAATACGTCAACATTGTGAAATTAAACATTAATCTCTAAATTTTTCTTTTTAAAATAGTGTTTTTTTTAATCTTTAATCAAAACACAAAAGCAAAATAACATAGACTTGAATTATTTGTCAGAATTTTAATTCATCGAATCCATGTCAGTCACAGTATAATTAAAATTTCACCTTATCAAACAGAATTTTAATACATAGTATGACTTAATAAATCTCTGATATAAAAATGCTTTTAGGAATTTTACTAAAAATATATTACTTAATGATTTTCGTAAATATTTTATGAAAATGCTTCGTTTCTAGTTTGTAGGAACTTTATTAAAGATATATTGTATGGTTTAATGAATCTCATAAATATGATGTTAAAGCGCTGCATTTCAAGTTTGTAAGAATATGTCAGACAATTTAATCATGAATCTAATATGATAGTGCGCCATTTCAAGTTTGTAGGTGTTTTATTTTTGAATTTGATTTTTTAAATATTTAACATAATGTTGTATTGTATCATTATTTAATTAATTATTTAGACTTTTTTTATTACTTTATTTGTTTTCTTTTAAACCAAATAAATTGGAAAAAAGTTATAAAATCGCAGAAATTTCAGAAGCCGGAACCTTTTGTGTTCTGAGCATACCTTCCGTTTTAATTTGTCTCTCGACTGAAACAAATGAGTCATGACTCTGTTGCAATGACAGGGAGGTCTGTCGTTTCTAATTACAAGTGCTACCAACCACTGAACATTCTTCAAAGGTCGTTCCGTAACGTGATCTTTGACTTGTTGAATGTAGTTCAGCTGCATAGTAGTAAACTCTCTGCGAAATTTCAAATGATTCGTTCTGGAGAAAAGTGAATTAAACTTATGGTATTTAATTTGGGTGCTAACTTAACAGATAGTCACGGATCATTAAAGGAAGTTAATTGTTAGTCTTCGAACATTATAGGAAAAAAATTTCATCTCTCAATAAGTTTTTTTCTCCGTTTCTTTCAGAGAAATTGTTGCTGCTTGCTTTCATTGTATTTCTTTTTTTAATATAATTTTTTCATTTTTTTCCTAACAAAAAAAAAATGGTTGAGTAATGGGGAAAGAAAGCTGCTTTCAAACTATTACCAGTTTGTGTTATTATTTTTATTAATTTATACTATCAAACCTGAAAATTTATAAGCATGTTCGGCATAATTTCATACTGGAGATCACTTAAGGAGTCGGTGAATTTTAAAATAAGTAAAAATGGACGTTCATCAAAAAATTACCAAAATGTGTTTGTTTTTACTCAACTAAAATAGTGTTATAAAATGTATTGTTCAGTAAAATAAATATTTGCAACATTAATAGTGTCATAAAAAGTGCATCTTAATCACTTTTCTCAAAATAACATTGTAGATAGATTTAAATATCTTCTTTTAAAATAATATGCTCCTGGTGTCTTAATTTTTGACGAAATTGAATGAAATTGATAATAAAGATTTCGATCAAATATGAAAAAAATATGTGGTATGCATTTTATGATTTGGTTTTTTTTTTTAGCTTTTAAAAGTTATTTTTAGTACAGAAAAACATAAAATTCCTATGAAAATTCAGTAAGTGTAAATGAAAATATTCCCAAAAAGTTAGCATTTAGTTGGATTTACAAAATCACGGGTAGTTTTATTCTAAATAAATTTACATTAGGTAATAAGCAAAAATAAAGGCGCCTGGAATGTTACACAAGTTAAAAAAAATTTTGTTCATGTTTTTCTTTAAAAATAATATATTTCGTTTTAAGATGTTTTTAAAGACATTTGACGTATATATATTTTAATTTATACGCATAAAACATTTAACCTGACAGAGTAATTCCCAAGTGTGTCTAATAAAGTCTGCAATCAACTTAACATTTTTAAGAAAAAAATATTTTTTTAAATGAAGCCTCCCAGAAAAAAAAATAATAATAAAATTCCTCTGTAGAAATTGCAGTGTTTTGTGCATAGAATCCATGGAACAATATTTTCGTACACGGACTGTGATCGTATTCTCCTTTTTTACATAAATTTTCTCGAACACTAAGTATTCATTGAAGTATAAAACATCGACGATTTCTGCTAAAAAAGGATTTTTTTATGAAAGTATGTGTGGCACTCATGCAATTCAATCTGAAATATTTGTTAAAGGTAATGAATTATTAAAAAAATTAATGAATAATTGTGAAATATCCACTATTAAAACAAACAAAATACTCTAAATCTGGTACATTTAGCTGAAAGCATTTAAAGTTGATTTTACAGAATAAATTTTAATAATGATTTAATACTGAATAGGCCCCTAATGTATTTTGTCTTTCAAGGCTCATGAAAAAAATCATTTGCCATCTGAAACTGAATCGAGTAACTTAGGAGTTTTCTGCAGGTTTAACTTAATCTTTTGAGTAAAGAAAAATTTGATATTGACTGCCTTTTCTTGAATGACTCCATTCGAAGTAATGAAAGTAATCATAAAAAAATACATAAATACATATTTGACCTTGGATTTTCCCTATTAGATACTAGTAAATGTAAACATTCTCTCATTTCATCTTTCCTTTCACTCCTATTTTGACGAATCAAACCCAACCTAACGCATGCGCAAAAGCGCGGAGGGTTTTACAATCCGTTGCTGAAAAATTAAATAATAAAATTTAGAATAGAAATAGAAATGAATTGCAACTAACATTTACTACTTACCAAAGGTGGCTAGTAATACATATTTTAATATATAAAGTATAAGTTTACTCACATTTTATGTTGCTTATATTTTATTAATAAAAATAGAATGAGCCTTAATATTCATATTTGTCACTCACTGTTCTTAGACAGATTTATGGAGGGCTAGTGTTAGGCGACATTCTCTAATTAGTATTTTTAATTTCCTAATTGGTACCGCTCTCTTCATATTCAAAGTACATAAAAGATCGCACAGAAAATGAATTGCCAGCAAAAACTAGCATAACGAAACGATTCGCCACGGACGTGATATTTTATGCATTCTACCTTCAATTCTCAGCATCCTGGGAGAGCTGGCTGACTCTCACCATTTTGCTTCCAACGGCGCTCCATGTAGTGCAGCTGGGAGACGAGGGCCTAAAACGCTGCCCCATTACCGAATGAAACTGCCATAAATCGGACTTAGCGGGAGCGTTTGTTTTGTTGAAGAATCGCTGCACGGGATGGTTTTAAGTGGTGCAATGGTTGGGCAGAGGTTAATTCGGTAACGCAGCTCTTGTAGAATGCGATAATTGGATTGGGGAAAGGAACAGAGTCGTTTGAGGTATCTTGGTGGTAGTGCTGCCCCATCTGTTTTCGAGAAACTTCTAATGGAATAAAGAATTAACCGGGTGTATTCGAAGCTTTTTCTGGATTTATCAGCACCCATTCTCTGGAAGCGAGCGCGAGTAACTGAATCCCCTTTTCCTTTGCGTTTCGGGCAAAGATCATTAGTGGTGAATCCTCTCCCCTAGTTATTTGAAAAAGCATTTTTATTAAAGTTAAGTGCGGCTTTAGCTGTGGATATAATTCTGGTTTCTGAATATGTCGCGTCGTTGCATTCATTCATTCATTCATTCCGGGAGCCACAATTTTTTTTAAAATGTTATCGATGTAAAATGAGAATTCTCTCTCTTTGATATATCAGCGGTAATTATCATTGAAATGTAAAAGATTTATATAAAAGCTTTCGATGCGAAACATATTAGAAAGATAAAGCTTTAGATATTTCATTTTTGAATTAGTAACTGTATACTGTATTTTTATAACGAAAGAGAGGACAGTGGCATGATTCCAGAATTTATTTCGTTTATAGATTCCATGACAACAAAATGACATCTTTTGTCATTTAATCTACAGTCAAAAAATGATCAATTTCAAGAAAGATTGAATAACATTATCCTTTATTGTCATTAATTTGAAAAAAACTTTTATTAAAAGGTTTCAAAAACACTAATACGCAATTAATTATTTAAGAACGTCGGCTTTGCCGTCATGAAGCTTAAAACGTATCTTCTCTTGGATGTCAGCAAATGTTGGAAAACTTTAAAACTAATAGCTCCACATTTTCTGATTATAATTTGCATAGTTTGAATAATTTAAGAAAGTATGTATTTCATAACCTTGATGAGGTTTAAAATAAAATCCTAAGATGCCTTTAAAAATTGAATGATGACACAATGACATTCGTTGATTTTTAGAATTCTTCAGAATAAGTTCTATAACTATTCGCAAAATACAATGACATAACATAGGGGTAAGAGAGTATGGTTAGCCCTATGCCAGTCTTTTGAACTCTACAAAGTACATTAAGTATTGCAGTGCATTTAATATTAAAAATGCAGTATGCTAACAGTACATTATTAAATACTAAATATCATAAGAGGGATATATATATATGTATGTGTGTGTATGTGTCATATCTCTAACCACCGCGGAACTGTTCCGGTCGACCTAAAAAGGAAGTGAAGAGTGAAAGAACAGTTGCGCGGGGTAGAAGCTATGATTGATATTAAGAAGTGAGAACGCGACAAGGGCTCGTGATTCGTAGGAGTTCTGAGGAAAAATCTCTGAGAATTCTTGTCTGACAATCACAGTTATTACAATATATATATATATATATATATATAAAATATGAATTGAAATTAATAAAAAATAAATATAACATACATCGCCTCTAGAAGCATCCATATCGCTTTTATAACAAATAGAGGAAAAGAATCAAAAATAGAAAATTCTTACTAAACACTTTTATGTTGCATAGTGTTAAAATTGAAACTTGTAATTCCGGGTTATTTATTAAGTCGTTGGCTAGAGTTTTGCAGAACAAATATTACTAAGTACGAATTCCCACGTATATATATAAATGTATTTATATATATACGTATTTATTTGTATATATATAAATGTGTCTATACCAGAGGATTCAAACGTCTATTAATATCTAAAAATTCAATAATTTGCCTAATAATGTAAGTAATATGCTTGAAATAGCATGGGGTTTTGTTAAAACCAAAAGAAAAGAAAGAAAGGAAAAGTGCAAAGAACGGCTAACAGATGGCTCTTTAAATAATAACAAATGTAATAATTAGCTTAACAATTAATTGTGGTAATGCTATGACCTTTATAACAAATACGCAACATTTTGATTGTCATTCACCAACCATACCTGTAGTCGAGGACAATATTTTGAACAGCAATTTACATTATATATATATATATATATATATATATATATATATATATATATGGTGAGAAATTATCGTTGAACGTTGACTTTTTAGGATTCCTAATAGAGATTGAGCGATCGGGATTACAGATAATTTCACAACCAGCACTAAGCAATAGGATTTCCACCAGAGATTTAGGATTTTCAATAAGCCTAAACTCTGTACTTGCAAGAATTAGCATATCTTTGGAGTGAGAAATGGGTTTGATCTGTCTAGAAGATGTTAGACAAATAATTCTCATTTCCTTACATTTTGCCTTCTTTCGTTGTAATTGCTCCAATAAAGCCTCTCTTCATTTAAAGCATGCGTGTCAATTTTTACCTCCCACCTATATTATTCTATTAATTATCGAATTTTCAAATGCTAACAGCTTTTGCATCCGGTGTCATTCTATATCTATACATTGATATAGAGAGAAATAAATGTTCTTTATTTTAAATTTACGAAATGAAATTGTATCTCTTAAAATAGATGTCGGTTTTGACATACTTGAATATATAGCTTCTATTGGTGCTTGAATATACAGCTTCTATTTCTTTGGAACAATGTGCCATTTTCAAGTGAAATACTTTGGAGAAAAGAGAAATGGAATCCTTATTAGAAGGAGCAGGCAGGCATTGAATTTTTGAGGAGCTCCTATTTATTACGAAGATATCTAATAAATCTTAAAGCGCTGAATTCCTTATCTAATGACTGAAACCATTCTGTGAGCGACAGTCGAGATTTTAGAAAGCCATTCAAACATATAGCATTATAAATTGAAAGAGGAAAATCACCATACACGCTTTTGTATCAGTTAAGGAGAATTTGGGAATAAAACATTCTTTGATCTTTTGTCAAGTAATGGTGAGAGTTCTAGGCTTCACTTGTGAAAGAATAAACCGAGCAAGATTTGAAAATTAATATAGAAATACGAAATTCGAAGATACGAATTTTCATTTAAAAATTTGACAAACATATTGCTGCATATATTTTTCAAATGCGCTCTAAAGAAACTGATGTTTCTGAAAAATTCTTGTGGTTTCATAGTTGTTTCTGAGAATCAACATTTAATAATTTGATTACTTATACATGCAAACAACTTAATTTTTAATTTGGTACTGTTTCTCTTAAAACGAAAATAAATTGGAAATATTGTAAAGGGAGACAAAATTAGAGTTTTCAAGTTAAGTTAGTTTAGTTTGAGTTTATCACAAATGAAATGATTAAAAAACAGGGATTAATAAAATTAGTGAGGTGTTGACCGTCTGTTGACCTGAACTTACAAAACATAAACACGATAACTCAAATCTCAATGAATTAATTATATCGAATTTAGTGTTATTTTATGGCTGTACTTGCATTCAAAATTTGACTTAAATCTACAACTGGTCGCAAATTTGATATATTAACCGTATGTCAGTGTTCAGATACAATGAAGCACACTCCTGAGATTAATCTCCAAAGAACTAGCCAAGGATGACACGATAGTTTCAGAAAATTGCTTTCATTGTCAAAATTACTATTCCGTTTTTTATTTTATGTCAATGACATGCAATGTATTTTCTGGCATGACAAGTTAATGAAAGAATGTGCGAGACAATTTTGGGGAAACAATTCCCGCTGGATTTAATTAATTGCAGTATTAAGGCAGCTTCTATTCCATTTAGACAGATTCTATTCCGTTCGTCTCTTTTAAATGGTAATCAACCATTCAAAATATAAAAACTGTTTGCTAATCAGTGAATCTGAAATAATATTTGAATCTTCTTATAAACAGCATTTAAAGAGTTCTAGAATTCTCACCACTCCATTATCTCTCATTGTATGAGGATGAGCAATTTTTCCATTTGTAGAGATACCATCCACTCAACGATCTCTTTGACAGGTCCACTCCACCCAATCTTTAAATAATCCAACCCGCTAATAAATTCCTTAATGATTCCTACGGGTCTCACCATTCACATTCATTCTGTCTCCACTGTTGACCAGAGGAAATAATCCAACCTGCTAGATTCCTTAATGATTCCTGCGGGTCTCACCATTCATATTCGTCTGCCCACTGTCGACATTGTGTTCTCTGGTCAATTTGCTATCGTTGAAGTTGGTCTAGTGGGATAGGTCACATTGTTATCATTTGTTTTATCCATCAATATTTATTTACTTACAAAAGTTGCTTCGCAAAATTCTGTTTATTATTTCGGTATTAATGGTATTAGATTTATTGTCAAATGATTCGATATTAAAAATATAAAGCAGTCCGGCATGATGATATATTGCTCAGGAAGATCTGATTTTCATCAAAATTGACTTCAAAATTCACGTTGCCAATTTTAAAATACGATTGTGTTTTGTAAAAGAGCTAGTTTCATAAAAGTAAGAGACCTGGAAGAAGTTATCGATAAAATATATTTATATTTACTTATATTACAACTAACAAAGAAGTAAATTATTTTAATGAAATTGTTTTTAAGAACAAGATGCGATGTGTCATTTTCGTATTCCATGTTTTTTTTATCAGAAATATAACTATTTTTGAATGTATTACAATTATACAACATAGTTATTGTACATTTGAATGTTCGGACTCTGTGACTTCGTTGTGACTTATAATTTTTAAAAATAATCACATTTTTGAAATACAGAAGTGATACAATAAAGTTGAATGCGTTCTGAAGAAAAAAAGTATTTCGAACTGATGCACAAATTATTTTTAGAAACTCTGGTATAACGTATTTCAAAAATTGCAGCCTTATTATGAGTATCTTTCTACAGAAACGGGATGATAAAACATACATTTCCAGAAATACCAAAATTAATGACCTGAATGACCCTTATTTATTATGATTGAAACTAATCGAGGATATAATACAAGGTTAGGCAGTAATATCAGAATGTTATTACTTAGAAGATAAGTTTTTAGAAATGACCATTGAAAGTTATTTCTAATGATAGGCTTTGATATAGTAGTCGATATTTTGCTCCATCAAAAAGTTATAGCACTATACCAAAATAATTTAACATGTTTTACTAAATTAGTGCTTTTAATTAAAATAAAGGGAAACAAAATAAAGTTCAATCGGTAGATTAATAGAAAGACAAAATAAATATCTTTCTATTTTAAAATCTGCAAATATTAATCTCGTTAGATAACTCAACTTTATAGTTCGTATAAAAATAAATTTTTAATACACTATCAAAATAAAAGCAAGCATCTATGAACTTCTTAGGATGATAAATAATAAAAGCAACAATTGTGGAAGAAAATTCTTATCACATGGTTCAAGATTCTTGTAAAGCTCACATGGCTCGATGCCTGTGAAATTTCTTCGCCTGTCAAATCCTCTTTTTTTGCTGAATGCACGCAATCGACCGAGCTAGCTTTTCAAACGTTGCTCAAAAGACGAAAAGGGATTTTTTCCCTCCCTTCTCCTTATTCCAAACTGAAATCGTCGCAAAACTAGGAAGATAAAAATAAAATAATCTCCATCTGCCTCAGCAGAAAGAAAAAAAAAGTTACTTTCAAAAACTCTCCACCATTTTCTGAAGTGTACAACAACCACTTGGTGGTAATCTCCCTCCGCCCACAAAAATATCCTTCCTTAAACCCAACACGGTATCGGCAGGCCTAATCTCGGGAACACTCTTTTCACGTCCGGGAAGGAAAAAAGAGCCGGATTATCTGTCAGTCCTGACAGATGCCTCGGTCAAAAGCATCACCAATTTCGGTGATTGCTAGATCTTACTGCCTTTGATCCGGCAACACCAGAGGATAGCGTATCACCAGCAGACATGTTTTCTGGTCCTCTACGCGCTCTTGGGCGCAGCAGCAGATATGGAGGGTGGTAAAGATGGGACCCAGACACGCGCTCCTTTTTCCCTTCTTCCCCCCATCTTTCTTTCCCCCTCCCCCTTTTTATTGTGGAAGTTGTTGTTTTTTTGTTATGTTGTTTTGCCGTGTTCCAGGTGTGTTTTTTGCGTCACAGTAGACGTGCGCAGCTGGTATTCGCATTCATCGAAAATAAGTGCAGCTGGGCGTAGATTTGTGGCTGACTGTGGTTTGGATGATGAGATAGGGGAGATGGGAATTCTTTGGATGGTGCGATGAGCGACTTTTTTTTTCTCGTTGGTACATCTAGTAGGATGTGTCTGGACAGAGAAAAATTGAGCTTTGTTTAATGTGAAGCAATTCTATTCTGGTTCGATTTTTCTTGAAATACCCCAAAGGAAATTTGAATGTCTCCAAGTTGTTTATCTGTGTACATTTATTATCTTTCTATATCTATCAATCTTTCAAATATATTTTTGGAAGAAAAAAATTCAAATATTTGCTTTAATGTGATATATTTATCGCGAAAGTAAACTAGGTATATATATCCATTAAAAATCAAGACAGAAAAGGTAAAATTGTAACATGAAAGAATTCGTCTCGGCAAGCTGAAGGAAAAAGGTAGATTTCTTATCATAAAGTTATGTAACAAAATCAGTTAATTTTTTTTTGTTTTGTTATTGTTGTTGTTTTCAATCCTTAGATAAAAACAATGAAATGTTACTTATTGAAACTACAGTAGATGTAGGCTTTATTCATCTCACTAATTTAGCGTTAATTACAAAATAAATACTTAACAGGATCTATATTTTCATATTAAAGTAAGCAAGTAATTATAATGAAATGCATTTAAAAAAACTAAAGAAATAGTAATAACATCTGAATTTTTTTAAAGATCATGATTTTTACACAACATTTTTTAAAATTATTATTATTGCTGTCGCCAATAAATATTTTTTTAAGTTTTAAAGGTTTTCTACTACTACGTTTTTAAACAATTCTAAAATAAAATGAGGGAAAGGGGCAAGTTTTTTTTCTCTTCTAAATGTGACTTTAAAGATTTCGTTAAAAATATTCGGAGTTGGAAGTCACTTTTCTGCTCTTCTCATGTTAGCAGCAATCAAAACTTACAATGCAAAAGTTGTCTGTCCTAAGTCACATAATTTGATTTTTTTTTTAAATCTTCGGTCGTAAAGATAATGAGGGAATGAAAATTTCAAGCCCTACTATTACCCTTTGAGTTAAATAACCCATCAACAAATTCACTGAAAATCATTATTCTTCTTATAAAATATCTCAGATCTGTTACAATCCAATGAAAATTGCTATAGTTATAATGTTAATATGATTTGGACAAAACTTTATAATATAGTGTGTGTGTATTTGAACAAAGAATGGTTACACTCTAAGGTTAAGATCCGTAGAAATTTTCCCAATGCCATGAAAATAAATCGTCAAAAATTATTGCAATAAGTAATCTTCCTATAAAAAAATCTACTTAAAAGAAGAAAGTAAAAGGAATATTTAATGTCGCATTTCTTAAACTATTATAGTTGTAATCAATTTTGAATTCTTTGTTTAGTTATTCTTATCATTAAGAAGTTACTTGATAATAAGTTTACTTTCCATGCTAAATTTATTAAATATTTACACTAATTCGTCTATTATTTTCTGGTTTTATCATTTTTAGTCAAAATTACAAACATTACATCTGAAACACAAACACAAAATTACATCTGAAACAAAGACAAAAAATGGCCAAAATCAGACCGTTTGTTGAAGTTGGGAGACTTTTTTTTTTTTTCAATTATTCTTAAGACCAAAAATAAATCCAATTTCTTTTCTTTCTTTTCTTTTTTTCCCGTTGATTATTTGTATGGGCATTTAAACGTAATCGAGAATCGAATGGGTCTTCAAGAATCAAATGTTCTCACACTTATATATCGTGGCTTTTTGAAGAATTGTATGTCCTTTCAAATGTCATTCTTTATCATAAGGGGCGAAAAGACCCTCTTAAAGCTTATAAAAAATAATATTTTTTATTAGCTCATTTGATGTAATAATTATATAAAAAGAGGAAAACTAGTACTTGCATACTAATGGTTGTGGTATTTCGTTTGCACATTTATTTTATATTGAAAAGAATTAAAATTTTGTGTTTCGCATATAATAAGAAGAGCATTCTTTGGATCATACACCGCCAAAACCACTATTTTATAAAATTAAAATTACTGATATTTAGGCGTTTCTTTTCAAACTTCATTCACTTACATTTCTAAAGACATAAGTTTATTCTCTGTAAAATATCCATCTGTATAACATTGTCTACATCAGTATTGCACATTTGCTGATTCTATTGCATTATTTTAATCTCTTCTGCTTTTCATATGATACCCTCTTCGCTAATGCCAAGCGGATTTCAACGTTTAGCTCTTTTCAGATTCGATTAAATAGGCCAATTTCACTTGGATTCCCAGCTATCCGATCTGTAAAGCCAGCTATTAACTGAGCATTGGCTCTGATGCCAGTAACCAACTTATTTCTGGAAGGTTGGACCAGAATAAGCAGACGCGCGGATCCCAACAGGCCTGAACTAACGCGCATTAAATTATTAAATTTCATCGGCGAGATACTGCAGGCTCTTAATTGAATGCAGCGCAAGGGCCACGAATTTCGTTTCCATTAGCTGCCCTCATTCATCCGCATTCACTGACGTCTCCCAATATTTGCTCCATTAATCTAGCGGAACTGTTGCGCCACTGGAAGCATTCGAGAAGGGGTCAGCCAGGGGTTAAAGGAACTCCCCCGTGCTTTTGCTACCGTCTGGAATTCGTCTCACTAGAAAAAAAAGCTCTCCCTCCCTCTTTTCTTATTCTTTTTTAGCTTCTTTACACTCTCTCTTTCTCTTGCCTTATTTATTATTTTTTTCGATCATTATTATTTTTTTCTTTCTTCTTTTGCAAGAAGCATCGAGGGTTCACGGTGCTGCTGCTCTTATGTGCAAGATCCCGGCATCTCTTGAGAGATTGCCGAAGAAGGGGGGATTGAATGGCAGTTTTCTGCAGCCGATCTCGAGTCATCCTTCCACTCCTCCCCCTCGTCCTATCCACGCGTTATCTTTAGGGTTGCTGCCAAATGTGTCTGTAGGTTTTTTTTCTCTCTAATAATATGAAATGCATGCTTACACCTGTTTTGGCGAGTTTTCCTTTTTGTTGAAAGATAAATTTGACGGTTTTTAAAAAAAGTATAGAGAAATTACATCTATTCTAATAATAGAGAGGAATATGTATTTGTCTGTATTATTATTGTTGTATGTAAGTACTCTATACAGACCAGATCTTTTTCTCTTACAGTACAGTAAAAGCTCCTTATTCGCGCTTCCTTCATTCACGTTTTCACTATTCGCGTATTTAAAAAATGCGACCCAATGCCTATATTCGCGGCTAAAAATTTCATTATTCGAGGATCTAATAAGTACATACGCAATAATAAACGGATTCCAATAGGTATACAACCCACTATCCTTTGTAAATGCCATCCAACGGATTCATAAAAAAGTAAAATAGATCTTATTACAACTTTGTCTAAAGTATGTTGTTAAATGCAAACATAGCCGAAATCGCGAATGGAATAGGACGAGATGGGTTCGAACAGATACAGTGGGCCCCAAAATTGAGTATACACTTCGAAGGTCTGAAATATTTTAGGAAGAATAAGCCAAATTTTACTGTGAAATAATCGAATTTTTCTGTGACGATCCTCCAATCCTGTCTCTCCTGCTTTGTGAGCAAATAAAGTAGTTTCTTCTTTTCTTTTTTCCGAAAAAGAAATGAAGATGAAGATTTCCAGAAAACCTATGTCACAAAATTGAGTATACACTTGATGAAATCGTTAATATTCTACCCCTTTTATTAAAAAAATGAATTCGTTAAACTATTATTGCCGTTGTACATAACAAATGTAAACTTTTTAATAGTTTTTCACTGACATAATTAACTTTTTTGCAATCTTAAAATCACGAAATGAGCTCTAGGAAGGAAACTTCTGAAAGTGAACGCTGTTTAGTCAATAGATGGTCAGAAGATGGCAAATTTCTCCGTGAAATTGCTTCATTAGTTGGGAAAAGTCCTGGTTGTGTTAAAAAAATAATTCAAAAGTATCGAAAAACTGGATCTGTGGCCAATATTCCAGGAAGAGTACGTAAGGAAATTTTAAGTGCTACTGAAAAGAGGAAGATTATACGTTCTGTGAAGAAAAATCCGAAGTTAAGCGTCCCAAAACTAGCATCGTTAATGTCCTCAGTGATTGGAAGAACCGTTTCAGCTGAAACTGTTAAAACTAATTCTTCATAATGCAAGATTTCATGGCCGTACTCCAAGACGAAAACCTCTCTTTAGTCACACCAATAGAAAAAAAGGCTATATTTCGCAAAAAAATCATATTTCCAAACCGGAATCCTTCTGGAACACTGTTCTTTTCTCCGATGAGAGCAAATTTAATCTGTACGGAAGTGACGGACGATATAAGGTATGGAGACAAGTTGGGAAAGAAGTAGACCCTGCGAACACCATAAAGACGGTTAAATATGGAGGTGGATCCGTCCTCTTTTTTGGGCTGTATGGCAGCAGGAGGAATAAGAGAGCTGGTCTTTATTGATGGCATTATGGACAGAATGGTATATCTTGACATCTTAAAGAATAATTTACATAAAAGTGCCAACAAAGTAGGACTGGGATCAAACTTCGTCTTCCAGCAAAACAATGAATCCTAAACATACGACGAAGATAGTCAAGTTATATTTGTTGTACCATTGCAAGCAGCAACTACATACTCCACCACAACCTCCAGATCTAAATGTTATAGAAAATTTATGAGCTCAGTTGGAAAAATCCGTCCATGAGCATGATGTGACAAGTAAAGAGGATCTAAAGAAGCTCTTACGAGAAGAGTGGACAAAAATTTCAGTTGAAACATCAAAAAAGCTGGTGGAATTCAGGCCTAAAAGATTACGAGATGTTGTCCAGGCAAAAGGATATGCAAAGAAATATTAATTTGCTTTTATAATGGAAATTAATGAAGATGTATACTCAATTTTGTGGTGTAGTTTTTTATCCAAGTCTCATATTTATTCTTTTTTATAAAAAAATAAATTTAATTTCGTAATTTTTTTCTGTACACATTGGATGAGGAGGAAAATTAGTATTAACAACAAAACACACGATTTCCTTTTTGCAAAATTTAGGTTTTTAGATAAAAACATACCTTAGACTTCAAGCTGTATACTCAATTTTGAGGCTCACTGTAGAATCAAGTGACATTCAGGAATTGCTTGAACCACAAAATGAAGATCTGACTGAAACCGACTTAGAGGAAATGTTAAATTCACAGCCCATTGAAGAAGTGGCTTCAACAAGCACTGGAAACGTGACATTTTATTTAAAAAAGCGACTGTGAAGGTTTAAAAATGAGAAATGAGCTTTGGGATTTCTTTATGAACGTCTATGGAACGAAGTCATATTTTTAAGAAGCAAATTGCTAATGCGACTGCAGCGTATTAGTCTGAATGGAAGGAGCTTTTAAAAACTGCCAAGCAATAGAAAATTGCAAAATTCTTCAAACCATTGCCTAAGCCTTAAGATAATTAATCAAAATGTTCAAACACTTCAATTGAATTGATTATGTATATAGATTAATTTTATTTTGTCACCTAGGAACGTATCCCCTATAATCCGATATAAATTACCATTCTGTATTCACGGTTTCTGTATTCGCGGCATATTTATGGAACATATGCCCCGCGAATAAAGAGCTTTTACTGTATAGAGAAATTATATCTATTCTAATAATAGAGATGAATATGTAGTTGGCTGTATTACTATTGTGTGTAAGTACTCTACAGACCATATCTTTTTCACTTATAGTAAAATTTGGCAAATGACATTTTGGAGGGTAAGAATGTGCAACTTTGTGTTTATTTGATTTTAATTAGGATTTAAATGAATTAAAAATGAAGTAATATTTTGACGTTTTCCCTCTTGATGATGCGTAATATTTCTTATTGCTGAAATGTGGTTTTACAACGTTTCGATTTTTTTTAATGTCTTTCTAATGATATCACTTTAATAATCATTAGAATTGCTCTAAAATTTTGGCAACTTTTAAAAAAATATTTTGCGTAATTTTCGATTATATAATGTCGAAACCAGCTTTCGTTTTCATTTTTTATCAGATATTTAATGTGAAATTTCTTCCATTGTTGAAAGCTTAAGGAAATATAATTTTCTTTAATATCTGTGTAGTTTACAAAACGGAAAAAAAATTGGAAGTTGCAATATTTCGAAAGTTAAAAAAGAAATGAACCAGACAACAGCAGTATAATGTCGTGGAATTTGTCTTAATTAGGAAAGTGCGAGTACGTGTTAAACAAAAATATGAGACAATATATGACTTTGAGAAAATCTTGGATGTAAAATTACATCTAAGTGATTTAAAGGAAATTAAATACAACAATAAATCTGGCAAACAAGCTAGTTGCTGAAGGTGATTGGTAATTATATAATTTATTTAATAATAAACGTTTCCCCTCTTCGCCATTCTTTTGTGTACCATACGTGCATCAAATTATCGCTTTATCTTATGGCATCTTTGAATAATTTAAACTTAAAATTCTATACAAAAATCAATCTCTCATCTCGGAAATTCATTGGATTCTTAATTGAACTGGTATCATAGCAGATTTTTGAAATTGGTAATGTCCTTTAATTAAATAGAAAATAAAAAGGTTAAAACATTAATAGAACAACTAATAGTTTTTAAATAAATTAAATTTTGGAATATGTTCTCCTTTCTGACTGACTTTTTTAAAGTTTTATTTGCATCTTTTAAATGCTTTTTTTTAAATATTGAAAATAAAGTTTTCCGAAAAATATAAGTAATAAGTATCCTTGATCGTCACAATTCTTACGATCACTTTCGATTCAGTGATCTAGAGAAAATTTTCAATACTTTTTCATTCAGATATTGTATGTAATTTCCTTAGCATTATGAAACTCTATTAAATGAAAAGAAGCAAAAACACATTATTCAGAAAAATAAATGTGTTTGAATACCAATTTTCTTAAAATTATGTTGTGAACGAAAATTTGGTTTTGCTTTGTGTTTGTAAAATCCGAGAATAAGAATTTTTTCTTAAAAATATTAATATATTCTGATTTCATATTTGTAAAAATTCATACGATACTAAATTGTCTTTCTCTTAAAGGAAAAAGAAATTTTTCTTAATGGAAAAGAAATTTATAAAAGATTTTCCATTCTTTTATATAGAAAAATCATTTTCCAAAATTTTTTGAAGATATAATGTTTACAAATATCCGAAAAGGGAAAAAATAACATAAAAATCCTTTATTTTTATAAATTAACATTCAATTCCCTTCAATTAGTTTGTGTCGTTTTTATTTATTTATTTTTGCTTAAAAAGTCTATTTTTTTAAAGAGAAAAAGATTAAATACAAATTCAAAGTCATCTGACTGATGATCTGAAAAAAATCAATTTAATTCAGATTTTTTTTTAATAGTATTTTTTCGGTTTTATGACTTTAATCACGAATTATTGCTTGTTTTTCTCCTAATCTCATTATAATAAAAGTAAAAATTGCTTAATAAAAGTGTGACCGTGATTAAATATTTCAATATATCCAAATATTTCAGAATAAAAGATGTCATATATGAAGCATCTTTTAATTCTTCAATTACTGCCATTGGAAATGTTGTTCCGTGTGAATAAATACTTTATTCAAAACTTTTGAAAATCTGCACGGAAACTTTAATTCCATTATATCATTTTTTGTTTTGATTAAGAGATTTATATCGCAAAATTAATTAGCCTTCGCCAGCGTAGAGGGATTCTTGTATCGAAATCTGTAGTAAATAACAGATTAAAAATCTTTGTGATAAACGAACATATGTGCCGAACCCCGGAATCAACACAATAAATAATCCTTTTGAATGTCTTGAAAAATAATTTGTAATATGATAGAATGCTGTTAGTCAGACATAATTATAAATGGATTATCAAGTCATTGTTCAGCGTATAAATTATCATTAAGTCGTATATGAGTAAAAATTCATTTTGTCATTTCCTGCAGATGAGCTTCCTTCTGGTTCAGGCATTTTGATTCATTGCTTTCTGATGTTTTTTTTTTTCTTTTTCAAATTAAATGTTAACAATCAACAATAAATATAAGGCACCAGAAGAAAAATAAATTGCTTAATCGAATCTATAGTGAAATGTTTCATATTTTAACCTTTGATGATGATATATATTTTTCTCTTCATTCTCAAATCAACACTGATAAAAAAAAATTGGAATTAATTATCAAAATATTTGTTTTCAAATAATTTTTTTTTCATAAAAGATTAAAGATGATCAAATAATGCATTTTTGTAATAAATAGTTTGTTGCGTAACAGATGGAATTTTCCACAGTAAACTACATTCCCTTCGGACTCACAAAAATGGTGGTAACCAGGAACCAATTTTTTAGAATCTAGTTAGGGACATTGTACCATTTGTAAAACTTATTTTTGCCCCGAAATTTTCAGAGAAATCAAACATTTTGCTTTTATTTAATTTATGGATGTCATTATATTAACTTTCAAATGCGTTCTTTTTTGTTTTGAATTTTAAAAAATCGTTTATTATAAGATAATCATAGGTTACGTAGAAAAGAATCCAGGTAATAATATGGTATATATATTTGAAAAAAAGGTTTATCTAATCTTTTGGCTACATATAGTCTTTCTCAAAAATCTAGCTTGCATCTAATATAATTTTCAAATACAACATCAAACATATATAGTTAACCTGACAACATATGGGAAGAAATTTTTTAAAAATTTGATAGATTACTCCTTCATGAGGAGCTCAACATTGCAAACTATTACTTCAGGTTACACACTGAACTTCATCACCCACTACTTTCAAATGTTAAAACCATCCAAAAATAATGTCAACTTTTTTCCTTCACACATGATTTATTGTCCATGGTTATCAAATTACATTTGCAAACGGTAACAATCAATTTGTTGAATGAAATTAAGTGGAATTGGATGCAAATAATTGACAGGAATGTAGAATTAAAGCTTAAACTTAAACAGATTAAAACAGAATGCTTTTTAAATATCAAAATTCCTCTTCTTTCAGAATTGTCTTTCTATTCTCCCTCATCTCTGCCAAACTTCGAATAACAATATTTAAAATGTAATTTGTTATCATTTTATTTGAAATTATTTTCAAATTTAACTGCTTACACCAACTTTCTTGAAGTTGACTTCAATTAAATATTTTGTTAATTTGCCTTGCTACTATTCCTTAAAAGTAATTTGAATACAAATTAAATAAAAATCAATAAGAAAAATCGTGTTTTGGAAGTTGAGAAGATAAAATGGAGCCTGAAAATTTCTACTGCCTTCTAAACCCTGCAGAGTTTAATCCGACCTTAATGGTATTTCTTAATTATATCCACTGCAAAATTATCTTCGATAAAAAAAACTTAATTACTTTACTGCATTTCTTCTACTAATAACACCTGTTAATTCACCAACCAAAAATCGCTGTATTTGATTAGCAATCACCATAAACTAACCATTCCATTTTGAGATTCTCTAAAATGCTTACCAGAAAGAATGTCTCATCTCTGTGCGTTCGAAGCATTTCCATAAGTTACTACAATCTCATCTGAGCCCCATCCCTTAAAATACAGTGAGGCGGCCTACTGCAGAGCCTCACCGCCCCCTCTGGTTTTTCCGCTCTATTTCGAACTCGGTGGGGATCTACTTCCCTCCTCAGAGTTTCCCACATCTAACTATTGGAGCGGAAGGTTAATTAGATAAGCGGATCAGAGAGCACCGAAATGGCGAATTAATTCTTCTGGCAGAGTGCCTGCACCAAAGAAGGATTCATACAAAATCTCAGCGTGGTACCTATTTACGTGTGGGGTGGTTCCCTAAGAGGCACGGACATTAATCGATGGTTGCAGCCGCCACGCAGCTCATAAATGCAATCGCGAACAAAAGTATAATGGTGCCCAGCAAGATGAATTGCTAATGCTTGCCGTTTGAATCAACAAATGGTGGTACTCAAACTGTGCGGTTTTCAGCCTTTGTTAGTCTTGAGTCTTTTAAAAGTGTAGTCACTGCATTTGTAATTAATCGCCGTTTCCAGAATCATTAAACAATGTTCTCGTGTTAATTCACATTCTAGTCACTGTTATATTTTTCATGGTTCCGGCCTAGATAAGTACTTTGTGTTGCAAGGTATATTGCCTTTCATGTTTAAATAAAAGTAATATGTTTGGATTTTCTGATGTCTTTGTGTTCATTCCAGCAAAAAATTGCTTGTTCCGTTGCAAAAATTTTAATTTACATGTTAAATGTTAATCTATTGTGTTTAAAATATTATTCTAGAGTAAATTTCTATATTATAATAATGATTTCTACTAAATTAAACCACATGAAGCAAGTTTTGTTTAATGATTTGGCACCTTGTCTTCAGATTGCTCTTTTATAATATAAATTGAAAAACAATCATTTCTATCTAACCTGAATGTTTTGCTGAAATTAAATTTATGTTGTCTTGCTGTAGCCTATGGCGCCGCTGACAGAAAGTCAGCGATTTAAGACGAAAACGAGTATCCCTTGTTTTCCAGTAGCGCCTACTAGAGCCAAGGGTACGACTTAGCTATATCATTCTTCACATTCGCTTGTACAACCCCTTTTTATGGGGAGGATTTATTGTTATGCTTATTATCTCTTCATTATCTAGGATTTCGCATAATTTAAGATTTTTTATATTCGCCACTTTATGTAAATTTTTGCAAGGTTCATTGATTAATAGCACTGCCCAATATGGATCTAATGTCCATTAAGAATATTTATATCAGCAAATAAAAAGGAAATATTCAAGTTGTCCAAAATTAAATACCTTGATAAGTATCATTACTGTTCTAAAACATCTAAATGCTTATACGGTCCAATACTCCTTTTACAAAGTCTTTTCTATAAATATACCCCCTTCTCTTCTTTTACCTTTGTTTAGAAACATGGAATAAAGAATGAAAAAGTACCAAATTCTTCTCAATCTTACCCTCTTAAATGAAATGTGCTTTCAATGCAACACCACTTCACTTAAGGAGGTATCCATATGCAACTAAGGTAAAGGCACTTGGATACCCTCTTAAATCAAGTTTCCTTTCGATGCAGTACCATTTCGTTTAAAGAGGTAGCCATGTGCAACAAACTTGGTTATAACACTTAGAGAGTAAGAGAGGACTACATTTTTGCAACTTCAGAGCCCTCACTGTTATTTTGTATTCCATGTACAAGGTAGTCAACCGAAGTGTCATACTTGTATCTCATAATAAATACACTACGATACGAGTAAGTTTGGTAACTATCGGTAAAGAAGGTTATTTCAGGATAAACTGCCTTCTTTCATTGTGGTTTACTCGTTAGTTCTTGCTATATTCAGCTTTAAAAAAATATTAGTTGATGTAATAGTTATGTTACAAAATATATTAAAAAGCATAGCTATATTTGCCATGGTCAAATATAACTATTGAAAATGAAAAATACTAAGATTGATTGCATTATAAATTTAAACATCTTACATTGTGCTAAAACATTAATACAATTACAGAAGTTGTGTGTTTTTTTTGCTATTTTATTATAAAATTGATCTTTTTAAATTCAACGAATAAATTCCAAACTATCATATTCGTTCGATTTTTAAATTGACAAATGGGAATCAAGGTCTTCATTTTAATTTTTACCGAAGCAACCATCGAAAGCTTTGTTGTTAATCACTTTTTACCATTTTGATATAATGGTTTAAGATTCATTTATTTTATTACAGTTTTGACTGTGTTTTCAACGAAACATAAAATTTTGAAAATGTATTCATTAGCTTTGATATCATATAAATCTAAATATTTAAAATAATAAGGAAAATAAAAAGAACGGCCATGCAATCTAAATCACTGTACTACTCTCTTCACTTATTATTTCAAAACCTTATGAACCCTAGTGCATCATCAGTTGTCACTTCCGTGTCTTAATAACTGGGCCATTTTCGCCATTTTACTATTTTGTAACCATTATTTACTAGTCAAAATACTTTGTTCACTATGCAGGCATGGTTTAGCTCATCAAAGTTGGTTGCTGTGACTAAATTAATGCTATTAATATAGTAACTGAGCCTCTGATCTAGTGGTTATTGTTCAGATGGTCAGTTTTCTTACATATTTGTGAATTGCCATTTGATGTAGATAGAATTGAAGATTTTACCAAAGAAACATAAAATTTATTGCTGTCTTTAAATGAGTTATTTCAAAGAGTTTTTCTGAAAACTAACAAAATGTCCAATATAATTTACGTACTACACTGTCAATAAAAACAATTCTTTCTTCTTTCCATATCGCAACTGAAAAGATGAAAAACTCTTAAGACACTTTATATATCTTTTGTCTAGAGCCCATTTGCTTTGTCAGATTTCTCTTGAATCAAGACAAATCCATCCATTTCAGGAAGTTAACAGCGCTATAAACACAATTCATGCGCCTTTCAAAGGCTGGCTATACAAGGAAACTGCTTTCATAATAAATAGCATCCATCTCAAAGTAGTTCTCGTGCATCTCGACGAATCTGAAAACGCCTAAACGAGAACAAATGGATGGGCAAAAACATATTGCCCATTCTTCAGATCTTTCCATGAAAAGCACAATTCCACGTGAGGAGATATTTAGATATAGCATTTCTTCCGAGACATCCCTTGGGCAAAGGAGTTAAGTGGTCGGTGCTTTGTTAACGTCAAATTCAATGCCAGGAAGACTGGAAGAAAAGAGGAGGAGGAGGTGGATCACAGGGGGGGGATGAGATTCACGGGCGGAACCACTTATAAAACTCGCGTGACCAGAGAGGAAAACGGTATCTCTTTTTCTTTTTGTATTATTATTGATGCACCATTCTTTTGGAAGAAAATAGGAGATATCTCTCTTTTAAAGGAACGCTTTTGTGTTTTATAACCAGTCTACCAGAAGCGAAGATAACGAGTTACCGTATTGGAACTAAAAAATTAAAAGCGTTGCTTAAACATAGGAATAAAAAAGGACAATCAAGATTTTCTTTTGGAATTTGTTTTCTGATTTGAATTACATGCCTCACCGCTTTGGAGATTAAAAATGGTATGGTTTGAAAAGATCCCAAGTTTAGTATCGCAAAATGTTCAGTTCTTTTTTTGTTCTTAATAGTATGCCATATCAGGTCCATAACGTTGTATGTTTATAATTGTGGAACTAAATAAGTTTCAATACCAAGTTTATTTGTGAAAGTAATCTTGATGATAGAATAAAATTTCTGGTTTATGTATAATATGTGTTAGTAAAAACTTGTTTTAGCATTTGAGGTATTTTTTCTTAAATATTCTGTACCTATGCAAAAGAAGGTTACGCGCGGCTGGTATTTTTTTAATCCAGATTGATCCACTCAATAAAAGGATACGAAGAGTTCCGATATTAATTTGATGAGATAAGGCCCGATTAAATTTGGTCGATTCGGAGGTGAAGATAATTTGTGCCTGTGTCATGCCTTTAATATCGTTCTCACATTCAATCCATCAAAATTAGTAAACGGGATATCAAATTATTGAAAATTGGAACGTTATTATCGATAGCCAGTTCACTCTTAAGGCTTAGACAATCTGCCATCATGTCAGCCCTTCCAAATGCCAAAAGTTAAGGCAGCCAAATTTCAACCAACTTATTAAATTAATATAAAAATATAGTTATTCAATATTTTATGAAATAATATTATTAATGATAATTATTTAATCAAAATTATTATTCACTAAATTATTTTTATTTTAATAAAGTTATAAATTTAATATAGCGTATTAAGAGTTTTTAATCCATTAATGTTATTTCAAAAGTAGGAAATAGTTTATTTCCGAAGTAATGCTTTCAAAAACTTTTGACACATTAGATTCTTAAAAATAGAAATTCGGGTTGACACAAATCGAAGGAATTTTAGTTCACTGATAATGCAATATATATTTAAAAGCGTATAAAGATCAAAATAATCTAAATAATTATTTCAAGTTAATATTTTCGAGTTTATTTAACGTATATGCTAATGAAAGTTAAGATAATATAACGTAAAATATGATTTCATTGCAGAGAAACGTTGATAAATTTTTAAAATCATTCATAATTTTTTTTCAAAATGACACTACTAAAAGATATATTTATGCCTGATAAGGACTGGTTACAAAATGGTTATCATTTGCAGGGCTCTCTAAATCAAATGTATGTCTATAATTAGAGAATTCACTACACTTAACAAAAGGTTGAAAAGCATAAAACGTTGTAAAATTTGATATTAATGCCCATCAAATTTTTATTTAAAAAATCAGTGCACTTCCACTGATGTTTCTCACGTAACTCTAAGGATATGCTACTGGATATTCCAATTCCAGCTATGACCGTTGTAGAATTTCTGTAATTATATTAGCAGCAACAATGGTTAGACATCACGAAACAACACCATCAATTCTTCAACATCACGAAACTCTAGATTTTCTCTCTGCCACCCCCTCCCCCCTCAAAAAAAACCCGATGTCTAGTAATGTCCAACATCTAGAGATTTTGACGAGCAAATAATTAGGCCATCGTGTCCTTTTCATCAATTAGGGAAAGTAGTATCCAAAAATGATCAAACATCCTTGTGGAAGTGAGGAGGAAAACTGTTGTTGGAAGATTACAGTGGGTTGTAAATTCTGTATTTGGAGTATAGAGTATATTTGCAATATTTATAGGGTTTTTGTTTGGTATGGTGGCGCAAAGGACATATTTGACCATACTGCGCCAATCAAATGGTAACAAAACATGTTAAAAACATTCACGAATAAACCTAGATGTATAAATATAAAATTGCTTAAGTATTACGTGAAATAAATTTAACAACTTTAATTTCATAATAATGAATCATGAATATTTCAAACAATTATGTAATCTGTATAAAACTTTAAAAAAAAAAGAAATGACCCTAAAAATAGTGCTAAATACAAGTGAAAAAGCCAATAGCTCTTAAGAATTTAAAAATGTTTGGGTGGTATTTAGCACCCACCAAGTCTTTTAATTATGAAGAAGCCGAATTAAAAAATTTAGTACGATCAGAATTATAAACAGGACATTCAATCAAAACATGTCGAATAGTAAATAGTTGTTAGCAACTATTGCACATAGGCGCGTTTTGCCCAAATAAAAGATACTTATGAGTGAAACGCGTATGGCCTATACGGAGACGAGTCAATTTAACATCCATCTCACGCCAAGGAACAATGTCTGCTTCAACAGAGTGAATTGCAACATTTACAGATAGATAGTTAGTATTACAGAACTTTCAGCAAAGAAAAATACATCCTGTGATTATTACCCCTCTCGTATACATTGTATATTTGGACTTTTTCTTACCAGTTCTAGTGATTAACAGGATTTTACTGAAATCCAAATTTGCGGTTTCACTTATTCATTTTGATGCCGTCTTGAAATTTCGTTCCATATGAAAAAACTGACGTGCTTTTGAAAATCGTGTTCATTTTCGATGCTGGATAGCATCTGTACTGCTACTGTAATGTGCTAAGATTAATCTTTTGGTAGAATTTCTGCACAGTTTATGTATTGTATTGCACCTGCATTGCTGCCAGAGTTCTCAATGAAGCATGGTACGAATTGCAGAAGCTGCCTTTCTGATCGACTTGCAAGGCCCCCGAGCAAAAGATTTGCAAACACCTTACACGCGTGCATCAGAAAGAGAACACCGATTACCTTTAGGTCTTTTCTGTACACTTTTCTGTACCAATTTCGAAAATATTAATTTTCGAAAATTTCTTTTTAACTTCCACAGCATTGAATGGGTTTCTTTTATAAATAGTTTGAAACATTTTTTCTATTATCGGTTTTCTATTGATTCATTTTTTAAATTGCTGATTTGTGTCCTGTATACCACAGTGCAATTTGCGCCTTTTCTTACAGCTTATTCATTTCCAGAATCTAAGAATCTAAGAATTTAGGAATTTTGCTTAAAACAACCAATGTTTCGCTATTAGATTTTAAAAAATCAATTGTTAAAATTAAACGCATTTTATTTGGGCACCCTGTATTTTAATTTCATTAAAATACAATGTATTTCAGTTAATCTTTGCTTTCACATTTCATTTCATCTTAAAGTTTAAACAGATTTTAAAGAAGGCAAACTAAATGTCTTTGAAGTTTCATTTTACAAAATTCATATTTGCCGTAAGTAACTGTAAAATCTAGGAAGTAGACAAGCAAAGAAAATGATGTTAATAGAAAACAGAAAAATGCTTTTAAAAAAGAAAAATATATATACTTCATTATCGCAACATTTCCCAACTTAGAATCATAAAAAATGTCAAGTTCCGTCTTCCTTTTCTTTAAAAATACAATATATTACTTCATTATCTTTATACTTTTGCATTTTTAGGTCGTAAAATACGATACTGAGACGAGATTTACTTTAAAAATTGGCTTGAGGCGATAATTTTCACTGGGTACTTTTAAGTAGCATGGTTTGCTACTGGGCAGCACTGCTGTTGCCTTTGTATGGGTTCTAATAAAATATTCTTCTGACGTTTTCTCGATGCATATCGGGCAAATGCGGCGGAAAATTTTCTATTTTATAATTCCCCTTATGGTATTAAAATGTTTCTTTTTAAAAAAATACATAATGATGGTAATAGAAACTGTATTTCTTTTACCTTTCCTTTCGGTTGATTTTCTGAAAGCATCAGATCTATGAAACTAATTCTTAAAAAATTCGGTTATTTAATCTTTTGTGCTCAACTGATCAATAAATTAGACACTATTTATAAAATCCCCCAGACGCTTTGGAATAATTATTTTAAGAAGGCGTTACTATATTCATTAGTATTCCATTAAAAGCAATCTGAGAAAAAGATATGCAAAGAAGCTCTTTCATGTTCTAATAATACAGTTAAATCATATATGATTAAATACTTGTGTGTTAAAAAGTCCGTTAAGTACTTAATTTTGAATTTTATATAGAAATTTATTTATTACTGTACGATATTTTGCAATATATAAATGTATGTAAACATATATTTTGAAGCCGAATGTAATTTCGAAGACAGTGAAGAGACTTTCGATTTTTTTTAACTTGGTTTTATTTTCATCCCGGAAGGCACGGTTTCTGAACAAGCAGAAGCGACGAGGCTAACACAGAAAGACAGACAGAGGAATGAGGGAAAATTATAAAAATTTTAACGCTGTGTTCATATATAGTGAGATTTTAATAGGGATTTATAACACGTGCCAATCACAGACAAGGATATCAAGAAACTTTTTGAAGAAATGGTTTAGATCAGCAATATCTAATCTCTTCGTTCGAAGTGTGGCAACCACTGACGAAAGCATTTTTACAAAGCTTCTTTTGAATTAATTAAATTGAAGACATGAAATGGGATCAGGAAATACGATAATATTTTAGAATGAAGTTAATATGGGATGAATTACAATAAAAATTTGGCAATTAAATAGGATTTAATTTAGATTTTAATATATTCTCCTACACACATATATAATATGTGTGTGTGTGTAATTTAAACCTGTATCAAAAAATTATATATTTTTATTTGCTACATTTTTTTACGAATGACATCACGACCTTCCTTTTAATACTTGTAAATAATATAGAATGCCAGTTTCCAAATTTTGTACAAATATGAGGTGAAATTCATAAAAATTTGGATGCATTATATTTTCCACATAAAAATTTTGAATTATGCTTTTAAAAATGTTATTGAAGTATTAAGAAATTGATGAATTTTGTAAATTTAGACGTATATTAGGAAAACTATAAATTCAATCTATTCACTTCATATTTTTCTGTGCGATAAAATGTTTAATAAATGTTTCTTACCTAACAAATATAAAATACGTCTTCTGTTTAAAAAAATCACATAAGGAATAAAATAATATTATTAATTTTTAAAAAAGGGATTAATATTAAAATTTTAATTGTATATAGTTTGCAAAAATATTTATGAATCGCTTATTAGAAGCAATTAAAAGTATGAGTTTACTGTATTTCATTTTAATAATTTGTCTTGTTTTTTTTATTATTAAACATTATTAAATCTATAATATTTAATAATAATCTATATTTTCAATTATAATATTCATATAGAAACTTCATAAAAATAATCACATTTATATTAATTTTTAAAATAAAAACTACGATTATTTTAACAGATAAATCTTACACCTATATATTTATGCCATTGCTTAAAATAAGTGATATTTCTAAGTCTTCATGTGTTGCGCATGTATATTGGGTGTTCCCAAGTTGTTGAAACCAACCTCTAACGCCTTCAGTAGCCCACCAAAGAATAAATTGAAATGTAGGAGTTGCCTATACTGTTTTGCTCTATGAACCACGCGAATCGTTTGAAATGTATACAAAGATGTTCCGCTTCATTGAGTGAAATTGGAATCTTTTCGTACGCATGTGTATGTCTTTGTTTGACCTTAAAAAAAGAAAAATTCCTACAGTGTGAAAAATAAACGTCTCAATGTAATATGCGTTATTGAAATAAAATATTAAGAAAAAGTAAAGAGCGAGGGTGAGAAGCCACACGCAAATAACAAATAAATATAAAATATGGATGTAATCCAGCCGATTGTGAAGCATACTGTTTCATGCTTCTTTTAGCGTTGATATCTTTAGATATCTGATTCAAAAGATAAGTTTTAATACTAATATTATAACAGTGCGCTATATTTTAATCTTTTTTATAACTGAACTGAAATTCCTCGTTAGCGATATACGAAAGAATACATGATTGAAAGTTTTTATATACCTGAAAATCTGAGAACTTTTGAACCGTGTCTTATATATATGAATTAATGAATTTCTTTATATCGTCTATTAACAATTACATAAAAAATATTTTGAAACTGATTGAAAATATAAAAAAGAACAATTTCTTTTGACAAAGTATATTTTAAAAACAAAATCTTATTGAGATATTGCTTTTTAAAACTTGTTTAATTTTGTAATTGTAAATCTAATGAACTCTTAAAATGCTATTTAAAACTTTTGGAAGTGTTTCATGAGTTTGTGGATAAATTTCTTTCTTTATGCAGTATGCAAACAATATTTTGAAGCTGATTTTTGATATAAAAAAAGAATTCTTTTTATAAACTATATTTCAACGAAAAAATGTCAGTGAAAAATAATACTTTTAAATGTAACGAGAAACTTTTAATATGTTATATAAAGCTTAAAAGCGCTTAAAAAATTTTCATATCCTAGAAAAATTTTTAAAAAATAATATTATACTTTGATAACTTTTATAGTCTATTCATAATAAATAGGGTGCTGAAAGCAAAATAAGATCCTTCTTCTAATAAATTATTTTTGCAAAAAATCAACAACTGAGATAATTTTTTAAATAGAATCTTATATTAAATGTCATTATTTTTATTAGCGTTCAGTCTTCAAAATGAGTATATCCTGAGCAAAAAAATAAAGCTTCAGGCTTAAATAATAAATTTATCAAAAGCATCTTGCCTTTATTAAAATGGCGCCTGGAACTTAAGAAATTCAGCGTATATTCAGCATTTTCAAAAAACTCAGAATCCCCTAACTTAATAAAGCAATGATCCTTTAAAAAGTCCGAGTAAATTAAATTTCTTCTTGACGTATTATGAGAAAGAAAAATAAATGCCAATGTTTGATTAAATTCTTGCCATAACTTTCGATGTTACAGTCTATCGATTTTTCATACATTTTAATAGAGTTACGAAAGAGTATGGAAAAAAAAATATGTATTGTTTACAATTTTCATTAAAAGCGTTTTTATCATATTTATCTCTTTTTTTTCCTTTCTCTTGTAGGTAAGTGAAAAATGGAGGAAAAACTAAAAGCGACAGCATTTGTTTTCTGCCAATATTCTGTGATTTCTTTAATAATGCTTGACGTGCAAATGTGCCTGGAAGGTAAGAGCAGTTGATAAACTTAAGTTATTTTCTAATTTATGTTGGGAAAAAAATCTTTAATGTATGCTAAAAAAAATCGTTCATTTTTGATTGCAGACTTTTCAAAGAAAAAGTTCCAAGGAGCGAAAAAATTATCTTATTTACTCAGACTGACAAAAATTGAAATCATTAATAATAAAAATTTATATAAATCTTCCAAATATGAAAGGTTG
>JAPMOQ010055686.1:3724712-3794318 GCA_026543055.1 Argiope trifasciata
TGTATATTTGCATATTGCTATCCCATGACTTTTGTCACTTCAGTGTATATATATATAAGAATTCTTCCGCTGTGCAAGCAAATAAGTTATTTATATTCGATGCAAAACATTTGCATTAGTTCTGAATAAATTAATAATTCTTTTCCTTTCATTTTTGCTGCTTAAATTATTTTCTGTAGAATGCATATGAATGCCATTCCTCAGTTAATCTATTCCGAATCTATTCTCTGTACATTATTCCAGTGTTGCATACATTCACGCCTCTTTCAATTTGTAATTCCGAATGACGAACACGAAGCGGAAAAGCATCATTTATCCAAACCATGCCCCAGTCCATGGAAGCATGAAAACGCCATTATCGGCTCTGTTGAAATCTTCCAGTCAACTAGCCAAACTCACTCACATTCTCTCGCACTTTGCAAAGTCTCGAGAAACACAATGATATCCAATCGTCTATCGAGTTAGCGATCACAGAAACCCCTTTCATTGCCAGGACAGCTGTCAAAAGCTTCCACTTGGACGGAATCCACCAATTCCTCCAGTGCCACTAATGCCATAACATACTGGATAATGAAAGAGCAGTTAATAGTACTCGCTGTGCGTCGGTAGTTGCCGGAATTGATTATAGGCCAGGCCCTTCTTGCCATCGCACATTCTGCACTGAATCGATCAAAGATAGAATATGGGGGAGACCTGCTCTACTCTAGAGAAAACGCCAACCCTTTTTCTTTTCTTTCTAAAAGTAGTCGATGCGTGAAGCAGATAACCTCACACCACGAAATATTCTTCGGGTATGCAATTTAATAAAGTTTACTCTTGGTGTAGGTAGGCGTTTCACCCGTCGTGACGTATGAACAAATCGAATTAATTGATTTTGGGTGGCACTCCAAGCTGTGCCACGTAATAAATGTATACTCTAATGAAGTTAATATGTAAATGGCGAAGAGTTTTCCCATGCATGTATTGCCATGGTTAGCTTGCAAGTAATCGGTTTAGATACATGAATTAATTTGCCGCGTTTAAACTTTGTACCCATGTTTGGAGTTTTCATTTTCCTGATTAAATGAGGAGAATCGTTTTTTAATGGAAATTTCCCCAAATTCGCTTTTTTTAAGTTTGGCTCTTAGTGGAAACATGCTGCATCGACTACTTCAATTTATCAAGAATGATTAGAAATGGAAAATTCTGAAAATAAAAGCCAGCCATAAGATTTTAATCTTGGAAACTTCGGGAAATCTAATTAAAATTAGGTTTCGATACCCTATTTTTCATTAATTTTAGGTTAAGGAAAACGTGTGTTGGAAAAGTTTTTTTTTTCCTTCTGCCTTGTTAAATAATTTCTTCCTATTTATTAGTAAATATGTTATTTGTTCCCTAATTGTTTTACTATTTCTCATTAGAAAACTGAAATGCTGTTTGAAACTATTATAAAAAGAACATTTTTCTTTTCGGTTCACTTATAAAAATTACTGCTGTAAAATCTAAACTTTAAAAAAATAGATTTTGACCTTTTAACGACCTAGAGAGACCTATTTATCTTATTTTTGTCTTTCACTATAAAGAAGTCTATTTGGCTGGCTATTCGATTATAATTAATTTCAAAACCTTAAAAAATTGATAATTTTGTACTTATATTGACATCTAAAATATAGATATAAAAATTTTAATCAATCTGTCTTAGGACCGTGTTTCAGTCAATATTTTCTCACTGCTGAATGTGCAATGGTTTAAAAAATGAAATTTTTTATCGTTTACAATTGTCGTTCTGTATCAAATTTCGATTATAATCTGTCGGGGGAAAATGGTGACCGTATTTCGAATTAAATTCAAGACACTTTTTAACTAACTGAATACCAACATCTAGCCGCCAAATATCGCACTCCAAATACAATAAAACGTTAAATTCACGCCAATCAATCAATCTTGCATAACTATTGCTCACTAATCTCATGCAACTGACCGGTTTTCTTTATTATACTACGAAAGCATGCAATTGTCATGTGTTGATTGGATTTAAAATAAAAGTCTGAACACTCATGGTATTTACAGCCTTATCTGAATTGGACAGTTTTTTGTGGATGTATGAGTATAATATTTGTATTAATAGAGTATTCCAGAAAGTTTTGAAAAGGCTGTTTCTAAGACTAATTTGTATTGTAACTTCCCCATACACTGCTATGAGATATTTTTGTAAGCTTCAGTTTGCTCAAAATCCTAACAATGTCTACGCATATCACAACGTATGATGGTTGGATAGTAATGGTACATACATTTTGCCATTCCGTTTAACATTTAGTTGCAAGTTCTGAGGTCATTTTTGGTTTCAATGACATTTAGGTTTCATAAATTTATTCTGTTGAATGAAAAATTAAAATAAATATAATCATTACAGAAAAAATTCGTGAAAATGTCGCAGTATCTACTTGATGGAAATAAAACGTATAGTGATTGTTTCATATAGGTGTCACCATTTTTCTTTGATCATTACTTTAAAAAGTAATCAATCAGTTGTTAAATATATGAGAAAATAATTAACCCTATTTTCTTTATATCTCCTCTTCCTATTATTGTAATTCGATTTTTCCTGAACAAATCTAAGCGCTTAAAACCGAATTAGTAGATAAGTATGCTAAGGATTCCTAAAGGATTAGACGGAATTATCTGCTTTGCTAAGTGGCGATTTCCTGTGTCCAGGATTTGATTCTAAAAGGACCGTTGATGTGAATTTAATCTACTTTCTATTGAGATGGGTGAATGTTTATTGCCCTTATTCAGTGCTTCTTGATTGTTTAGATCTGTTGGTTTGTATCACTTTTCTCTTTATTCGATTCATGATACTTCTTTATAACCTTACCAAAATATTATGCATTTATAGAAACAGTATTTTTATTAATAGTTGTTTTGAATTTCATTCATATTAATAATGAAAATGATGTAATTGAATGTAGGCGTGCAAACTTTCAGTGTCATTAAATAAAAACGATCTTGGCTTTTGAGCTGTATTGCCTCCTTTATGGCTTTATGCGCTAGTGTGTATTGCAATTTTACAATCATAAGGCAGTATTTTTAATAAACAGAATGATTACATTTCAACAATGAAACGGTAATGACTCGCATATAATATATATATTGAAGAGCTGAAATACAAAATTAAATTTTTGTTTTCTTAAATGAGCTGCAATTTAAAAAAAAATTAATATTAAAATCTTTTGTTTTGTTCAGTTATAAAACGTTACAAAAAACAATAAAAAGTTTGGTCCAAAATTAAATTTATTTATAAAAAAAATACCTTATGTGAATTTGAAAAAAAGTGTTCAAAGAAATCTCGTTGGCAAGAAAGTTGGAGAAAAACATATTTTTTCCAAAATTGAACAATGCTCTAAATCATATTAATTTGCATATCATGATGTGGGGAAACAAATTATGTAAAAACTGTATGACAGAGGAAAGTTGAAGAAAAGTCTAAAGTTTATTTGATCACTTTAATTTAACATTTCCATAAATTTTATTATTGCTTTGATTAAAAATAATATATTTGCATTGTGTTCTAGTACTATCATATATAAATCAAAAATAATTTTGAGTTAATGCATTTGAGTAAAGAGTAGATTAAGAGATTTAAAAAAAATAATTTTTGCTATATATTGCCTATTATCTCATATTCCCTCGTGTACTGAAGTGAATGTGGTCCATGTTTTGTGTTCTAATGATCCTTTTGCTCACATTTTTCTATCTCTAATAACTGTAAACGGCAATACTTCGATTCTAATAACTCTGTACTTTGTGGGTTTAGTTTAGTTATACTAACGACTCGTTTAAAGCAACACCAGGGCTATTTTGGGACCGACCTAGTCATTTTGAACCACAGTCAGATGACGAGGACGACACCTGAAGTGGCTCCCCCCTCTCCTCACCACACCAGCGGGAGGACGTTTGGCCTGACAGATTTAACGTGCAAGAGACCCCGTCACACGACGGATCTTCGGTGGAATCGAGTCTCGAACCTGAAACCCTCCGGTTCCGAGGCCGAGACCTTACCGCCAGGCCACCGTGGCTCCCTGTACTTTGTGGGAGGAACATTTGTATAAAGGATATTTTCAGAAAGTATCAATTTTTAATGATAAGATTTTATCACTGTTGCATATACGGAAGAATAAGTGAATCATTACCGTACTTCGCAGCTGGAATTAGTCCACTTCTGTTTATATAGATTATCCCTTCATTACTGTAGTTATGACATAACAAAAAAGGGAAGCTTCAAATTAGATAAATGATGTTAAAAAATAAATGATGCTATATCACCTAGTTAAAATATACAAGATTCCAAGGAATGACGAGCTGGTTATCTTTTTAAAACAGTTTATTTTTAACAGCAAACTTAACAAGATTTAACAACGTACATATTTTAGATAAAGACACGTGAGCAATTAATCCGAGTAAAAATATAATTTCAAATTATATTCCGAGGCAAGATATATTCTGTAAGCCATTCTAGAAGCTACCGTCATGAAAAAAACCATATTATACACACACACACAATTGAACTTTAAAAAAAATTTGCGTGCATATACATAATATACATACTTACGATACCACGTGGGTTTCGCGGTTAGCTCCGCCCACATATCATGTGATTGAATTCGTTTGCAACAGATGTGAATCGCTGTCGTAAACTTTGCCGCCTGAAATGAGATTCTTGGTGATCTGGCAGTAAGACACAGGCTTCGAAATTAGAAGATGCAGGTTCAAAACCTAATTCCATCAATAATCCGATATAGATTTATGCTATGCGTTTTAAATCTGATACCAAGAGTCAAAAATACAGAACTGATTATGTTTGAATAGAATAACTCCCTTATTATCTTATCTCGATTTAAAATTACGAGTTCCATCTCAAAACAACCTTTGTTTTATTTCCAAATAGGGCATTACTTATATAGTATCTATTTTAAATAATATGTATGGATGATGCTTTAAATTATGATAGAGTCATCGATATGGCTGCTAAATTATTAATTTACCTACACTTTGAACTATTTTGCATAGTTTCAAAACTCAAAAGCGCATGTTTCACCATCTCCAACTCAGTGTCTCTTTTTGTAATATAGTAAAAGCTCTTTATTCGCTGGGTACACGTTCCATACATATTCCGTGAATACGGAATGGTAATTTATATGGGATACGTTCCTAGGTGACAAAATAAAAAAACAAATATGTAAAAAAATCAATTTAATTGAAGTTTTTGAACATTTTCTATGCATTTTTCTTAATCATGTTTCCGGTGGATTATTGTATTCCATTGAGTCGTCCATTCTGTATTCGTATAATTTGCTCCAGTCTTTAATCGTTACATTAAAATGGTTAAAATAGTCTTTGAGACCTGCCTTCTTTGCGTCAGATTTAAATTAATCTTCGGAATGAGGTGAGTAAATTTTCATTTCTTAATCGTTAGTTCTACCTTATTTCTTAGTCGTTAATTCTACAAATATACTTTATTCATTGAGTAATAAGGTTGCTTTCATTCTGTTTGTTTACATTCTCGAAAACACCGATCGCGGCGAAGGCGGCTCCTGTCTAAGTCCTCGGCAACATCATTTAACAACATACTTTAGGTAAAGTTGTAATGAAATCTATTTTACTTTTTTCATTAGTCCATTTGAATGCATTTACAAAGAATATTGGGTTGGACACCTATTGAAATCCTTTTTTTATGATGTATGTACTTATTAGATCCGAGAATAAAGGAATTTTTAGCCGCGAATATAGGAATTGGGTCGCATTTTTTTAATTCGCGAATAGTGAAAACGCGAATGAAGAAAGCGCGAATAAGGAGCTTTAACTGTATATAATAAATTTTCATTTGATGGTCATTCTATTGTAGCAATTTCTTGCGCCTTAAACATCCATTATATAGAAACTGTCATTCGCTGTTCACGAAATAATCTACCCTGACCACTGTCCAATTACTCACTCGCCCGCCCTCGTTATCAACTCTTCTCGTTATACCATTACGACACTGCTGCATTCCATCCCATGCGAGTGGCGTTAACAATACGAAAGCCTCCCCGAAATGGCGTGTTGGCCGATTTGACTAATTTACTCGCAATTCGCCGCTTTCTCTCGGACATGGCTGCAACCTTTGCTTACTCTCGTTCAACGCAGAACGGACATTGGAGCTGAACGAAGCCACTTCGCCAGAACAGTTTGGGAGAAAATGGTCAGGGAATTGGGCAGTTGTCCACCAATGGCCTTTATCGCCCCGATCGTTTTGTACCTTTGAATGGCTTTCGGACTGCTCGGAATGGCAGACTGTAGTTGTTGGCCATTACTGAGTCGATTTCCCTCTTTTAGTTCGAATTCGATGGATTAAGTTTGTCTGCTAATAGCTGTAGAAGGAATTTCGCCGAGAGATTTTGATTGATTTAAGGTATCCGACTACGTTTAAAAACTGGTTGTCGATTACATTGGCGAATTTTTAAAAATTCTTATTATTTTTTGTATTTCAGACATTTCTCTTTCCAAAACAGTTTATCTTTTCTAAGAAAATGAAGGCCTATCATCCACGGTCACACATTTTTCAATTAAAATTTGTCTTTAGCTTTAATTTTAACAAAGTTTTAATTTTCATAAAAATTCTGTACCGTCAACACGATATTCTCAAAACTAATAGAGGTATTTATATAAAAAATTCAGCGTGTGTTTTAAATAATATGGGCAATGAAATGAACCAAAAGTTTTATTGTTGGTAAAATACTTTTCAATTTATAAGTGTTTTTAGAAAAACTAAGTTGTAAATTGATGGAAAAATGCATATATGTGCATACTTTTACCCTTAACTTTTTTTGCATCTCAAAATATTTCTTAGATTTTGATTCATTTCATTCATCATTAAATTCTATAACTTGCGTACAAAGAAAAATATGATTGCTGCATTACAATTTTGTGTAGAGTGCAAACCATTTTGGTTAAATTTCACTAAAACTTACAACAAATTTACCCATTTCTCAAAATATATTATATTTTCAAATAATTGTTCTTGTATTTATAGTGTTTATTATTATCAATACATTTAAAAACCATTAACAGTTTCTGAAAAATCCAATTTTTCAAAATTTTTCCTTCGAAATTAGTCGGATACTTTAAAATATCCGCCCTTTCAACAGCCGATAAAAGCTCTATTACTTTTCATAAGAGGATTTTAAATTCATTATAAAGCATGAAATCAACATTAGTGGAGAGAATGTTTTTTTAAAAAAAATGATACATGTTTCTTGTTTTTTGATGAATCTAGAATTAAATTTTGTAATTTTTAATTGTCATTCGTCATTATTTTGATTTTGGAGCAATTCTTTAGAATTTAGAGTGCATTAAAAGGATATATATAATGATATTTTAACATCTAGCTTCAATCCAAATTAACTTCTAAAGTTTTATCTGAATTTAGCCCATAGTAAATTCCCTCTAAAAATTCTCTTTTTTTCCCTATCCGATTCCACGTTATCTACTTAATTATTGCAAGAGAAGCTTTGTAAAAACGCTAAGGCAATGATACCACAATTTGAGTGACTGATTAAAGTTGCTAAGCTAAACAAAGTTTAAAAAATAATCCCTGTGTTTCCCCTGTTTTGTGATTTACATGTGCAACACACACACACATATACACCACTCACACACCCATGTACACCACTCACACACACACACACACACCACACCACACCACACCACACACACACACACACACACACACACCACACACACACACCACACACACCACACATATATACACTACACACACTCACATATACACACCCCACACACACTCACATATACACACCCCACACACACTCACATATACACACCCCACACACACATATACACCACACACACACCCATATACATCACTCACACACATATACACCACACATACACATATACATTTTGAGGAAATAACCACCACCCTCTAAAAATTTCCTAAATTTAGAAAACAAATACATTGTTTGAAAAGTATTACTTCGTCTGTCCCTGATCATAAGGTTTTAGTCTCAGAATTACTCTGTAATGGGGTTGACGAGCATGGAATTCACCGGGAAAATGCCTTTTTGTTAACATTGCGTTGAATTTTGTGCAAGGAGGTGCCAAATGAGATGTCAACCCGTCATCTAGCCACGGTACAAAATTACGATGTTTGCACCTGAATATTCCAAGTACTGTGAACACCTTCGAATCGATGCGCACGAAAAGAAGACGGAATTCGGCAAACGTCAACTTTTTATACAAACCGGAGCATTTTGTCGACAAAGCTTAACGCAAATTACATTTTTTATGCTTAAAAAAATGCACTTCACGTAAAAAGCTAACCATTTTTATGTATGTAATGATAGATATCTAATTTTAAATTGAAAAACTAAATTTTAAAAATAAATTGAACTTTTTTGATATCAAAAAATAAAATTGCAATTAATTTCAGTATTATTAAACATGTAATTTAACGTTAGATTATTAATGAAAACTATTTCTTGAATAGTTTTCCTTACTTTCCATCCACATGAAAAAAAGAATTTAGGAATAACCATTTTAAAATTAGCTCTTGTAATTAATTAGCATAAAATTTGCAAAACTAATACCAATTATACTTGCATTTAAAAATATATCATGTAATATTTTGCATCTAAATATCACTATTAATCGTTTGGTTTTCAAAATTAATACATCGCCATGAATATATGGTATTATTTTATAAGTGTTATCATTTTGCGTTTTACTAATTTAAATACTCACATAATTATATTTTTAATAATTATTTAGCTGTTTAGCTGTCTATTATGTTAATTATCTATTTATTATTCTACGATAAGTTTGATGTATTAAGTTTTTAACTACGATAAGTTTTTTTTCTCATATACGGCTTATATCACTGCCCACTCACAATTCCCGATAATTGTTTCGATAGAGATTAACCAGTTAATATCGCGTCCATTAACCTAATGCATTTCACTGGATAATGTCTGTATTATTGCTTAAATTTTACAGTTCAATTTATTACGATTTTATATTTAAAGTGTCTGCCTACTTTTGAAGGAAAAATTTTGAAAAATTGGATTATTTAAAAACTATTCGAAACTGTGGTTTTTAGATGCATGTCAAATACAAAATGCTATAAATACAAAAAGATATTTAAAAATGTAATATATTTTGAGAAATAGAATTTTTTTAATAAATTTTAAGGAATATTAAGAAAAAAGGTTAACACTCTACACAACATTGTAACGCAGCAATTCTATTTTTCTTCGAACACAAGTTCTAGAATATAATGATGAATGAGATGAACCAAAATCTAAGAAACAGTTTGAGATGCAAAGAACTTATGGGTAAAAATATACGTATATATTCATTTTTTCCCATAAATTCACAACTTAATTTTTTTTAAAAACACCTATAAATGAAAAACTTTAGAATAAATGTTAGTACGATTGAAACAATTATTGCCTAGGAATCAAAAATATGAAATTATTAATGAAAAAGTATTTTACCAACAATAAAACTTTTGGCTCATTTCATTGCCCATATTACTTAAAACATGCGTTGAAATTTTTATTTAAATACTTTTATTAATTTTTGAACTATCCTGTTAACGATGGAGAATTTTTATGAAAATTAAAAGTTTTGAGAAAATTAAAAACAATTTTAGTTAAAAAAAATATATTTTGCTTAAAATTCCTCTGGATGATAGGTCAGATCTATCTTTTTTGCTTAGAAAAGAGAAACTGTTTTTGAGAGGAAAGTCTGAACTACATTTAACATTTAGCACCACACCACACCTCCGTTTCTAGAGCTCATGTGGCCCCTTTCCGGTTTGGTATAGATGTAGGTGGACTTTATTAACAAAAAAAAGTACACAACAATGAATTTGAAAGATACAGAAAAATGACAAAATATATGAAAATACAACATAACAAGTGATGATAAATGCTAGAATGAACTTCTTGAGTACCAAAAACTGGATGAATGAGCATAGTAATATACAGTATGAATGCAAAAAAGAGTTAAAAATATTAAGAGGGGGAGTAAAAACAAGTTATGGATAAAGTAAGAGCTGTATTAAATGGTGTCCTAAGAGATAGTAGAGTTACTCTAATTGAAGCAGCTCTCCCTCATCAATGAGGAATCTAATCATGTTTATGATTCTACTTTTGGAAGAAGGATTATTAAGGACTCTTTTGTACCACAGACTTTCTAGCGATGATGAGGGTTTTCTGAGGAATCATGAGAGAGTACAAGGGCAAGATGTCGCAAAGTGAATGAATGGGATCGCCGATTTCTCCACAAGAGCAGTAGTCATTTGCTGATAAATGGAAGCGGAGAAGAAAAGACGGGAAAGGGCCATGTCCTGTAACAAACAAGATTTCTTCAAGAAATAACAATTTTAAAAACATTCGCCAATGTGTTCAATAACCAATGTTTTTAACGTAGTCGGATACCTTAAATCCAAACAACGGCCAAATAATGTTTCATTCATGAAATGATTATGCATCGATTCCATTAAATCACAATCATTAAATTAAGTTAATGTAAAAATCCGTTGCAAAAAAAGAATTACAGATTCTTTGGTCATTCATCTCGCATTGTTAGAAGTGGCATGCTGTTTGTCATTTAATCATTTCCATTTTTTTCCCTTTTTATATCTTTCCATACGTGTTTCTGTAGGGCAACTTTCCTAAATGGCCATATCAGAGAGATAAGGTCCCAAAGAAATAATGATTATTTCTTCTTTTTTGGATTGTAGCCAGTAAATAAGATAATAATAAAAAAAAAGTAACCTGATAAGGAATCTTCACGTATTCAGATTCTGGGAATGAAATTTAGCAGCAGATTGGGCAAGTGCCAGAAATAGTAAGGTAGGGGAGGAAAAAAAAAATGCCATTTTCTTGAAAGCAGTCTTGGATGCTTTTAGATATTAATCTTGATTTTTGATGAGAAGAGGGGTGAGCCTTATTTGGATGCAAATTATTCAAAAATTAATCCCGAGTGTGATTTTGCCTTCTAATTAAATGGAATTGCTTTTTAGGATTTAAAGAAATATTTTGTTTATATATCATTCTGGGCATTATTTCGATATAAAATAATAATTTGCAACGAATACTAGTTTTTTTGAGAATTGTGACAGGGATTTTGAAATTCTTTCATAAAAAAACTAGTTTTTGGAATATCAGTCTCTAATGTCGAAATGTCAGTTTATTTAAAATTAATGTAACATAAATGTGTTTATATGTCATTCTGGAAATTGTTTCGATACAAAATAATAATTTGCAACGAATACTAGTTTTTTTTAGAGAATTGTGACAGGGATTTTGAAATTCGTTCATAAAAAACTAGTTTTCAGAATATCAATCTCTAATTCGAAATGTCAGTTTATTTAAAATTAATGTAACTTAAATGTGTTACTATGTCATTCTGGACATTATTTCGATATAAAATAATAATTTGCAACGAATACTAGTTTTTTAGAGAATTGTGGCAGGGATTTTAAAATTCTTTCAATAAAAAAAATAGTTGAAAAAGCTAGTTTTCGGAATATCAGTCTCTAATGTCGGAATATCAGTTTATTTAAAATTAATGTAACTTTAACATTCAGAAAAAAAGACACAAGTATCCGATATAATTATTATTAATATAAAGTATTTTTCCTTCTTTTACCACACTAGAAATATTCCTACCATTTTCTGATCATTTTATTATGGTGAAAAAATTAAGATAAAGTGTCTATAGCGTGTTCATTTGCGAGAAAACCTTCCACATGTAGCACAGATTTTATAGTTCATGACATTTTGAACGAGTGCTCAGCTTTTAATATTCATCGTGACCAGTTTTTTCCCTCATCATGCTTAACTCTCACTGATTTATTGAAAGAAAACCACCATTCAAACATTTTTAAATTTTTATATGCTATTAAACTTTTATCTTTCATTTAAATTCTTTAAAGTCTTAAGTTTTTTCATTCTAAATGCATAATCCTGTGCTGCTGTGTTTCCAGTGTTTTTTAGCTATTATACTCTGCTTTTATGCAATTATTCATTTATTTAAACTTTAATGATCATTTAACCCCTTTTTAACCATATGAATGGCGCTACTTGGTCAAAGATGGCCCTAGTGCCAAAAAACCCAAACAAACAACCTTTAGAGAAAACCCAAAAGTTGAAACAACGACAAGTTTATTAATAAAACTTAAAAATCCAACTTAATAAAAACCAAGAATGCTCTAGGAGCCTGCCGCTGTGGAGGGCCTTAAAAATGTTGAGTAAGCTTTTATAATAGAAAAGGTGGTATTGCTACAAACTTAACAAATGCGTTCAAACATTAAAACAGCTGACTCAAACATTAAACCTTGCGAACCCTCAATATATTGGATTGAAATTTACTTAATATTCATAGTTGAATTTGAATTGTTATGCTAGTATTAAAAAACTGGCCGAAATTAATTAAATGCATGGTTGGACAACAACCAAAAATTAAAAATTGTATTGACCTTTACTTGGAAAGAAGTTTCTGTCATTACAAAATCAAATAGAAACATGTCTAAATCATTTAATAGTTTAGTTTAAAAAAATTATTAAATGTAAGCTGGTGATTGCCTGGAAATATCCCGGTCCCCCAAAATCATATTTGGCTACCAGAACCAAATCAATTTGCAATTTAATTGCTATATTTCCATTGAGCGTTTTTCTGTTATATTTTGTTATCTAAATTACTCCCCATTTATATCATTTGGTATACAATTTCTTTAATTGAAGTAGGTTGTTCTGTTGTTGCTTATACCTTTTTAATTCAAATTCAAACCAAATTCAAGAGATAGGGGAAAGAAGGGTGCAGTAGCAGACCCCTGAGCACCCGTGGGTAGAAGTCTGACTTCTAACTCGTATGATGACATTCACTTGCACGACCCTTTTTACAGGGGGAGTGGAGGCTCTTTCACACACCTCGCAGTAGAACACAGGGTAAAGAAAATGTCTGAACCTGACTCGAGCCCGGGATGCCCAAATCACGAGGAAGAAGACGCGCTACCAATACACGAGGACACCAGCATTTGGCTGTTCTTACTGTAAAAAGAAAATTTGACCTTGATTATTCTACTATCGTTTTTCACTGTTTCCCCGTGAATAAATAGTTGTAAATTTTAATTAAAGCTTATTGTTTTTTTACAACTGCGAGGACAGATTGCCCATTATAAACTCTCAAAAGAATTATCCAGAATAAACATTGCTAATTTCTGTTTTACACATGTAGTTATCCATGTTGTTGTTCTTGTTTATTCTGTTTTATTGGCGCAAAAACAATATCTTGGCTAAACTGCGCCAATCAAATGGTTTAAATCTTTTAAACAGTGTGTTAAAATTGAGATAAAAAGTAAATTTCTCTTATCCTGTTTTAAAATGTAACATTTGAAATTGAAAGTTAAAACGAGAAAATATCTCAAAAGGATTTTAAAACGCAATAAAATTTAAATAGAATTATAAAATCCAATGATTTTTAAGAAGTTAAAAATATTTTTATGGGGATATTCGCCCACTAAATCCTGTAGTGTTAATGTAAGTGACGAAGAAAACAATTGATTGCGATGATGATTAAAAGAGGAACATTGAATTAAAATATGTAAAACGGTAAAGTCTACACGGCATGTCGGGCATATCGGTGCTTCATTTCTGAACAATAAATTTTTGTGGGTAAAACGTGCATGTTCTATACGAAGACGAGTCAGTTTCACATCAATCTCTCGCAAAGGTAGAGCAGGCCACAAATTAACACAGGTTTTAATTGAATGAAGCTTGTTATCGACCTGTTTATCCCAATCATTCTGCCACAGCTGCTTAATAAAGTTATCCATGAAATCCCATGAAAAATTGAAATTGTTACAACGTAAGGAAATTCAGATTCCCGCAAACTGTTTGCTTACTTATCAGTAAAAATCATTTAGTTATAGTTAGTTTAGTTCGTTTGACTTTCCCCAGAAATTTCTTTCGAAGCTGTACGATTTTCTTCTGATTCATCTTTTAATAATAAAGAAGTCAAAAAGTCTAGCATAACCTCAAAAATGTCATTAAGAAAACCGCTGTCTGTAAAATAAGACATCTTTTTTTTTTCTGTTTCTCTCACTTCCGTTTGCAACACTGAAATCATTTAGCCGCTGATACCATCTTAAACTACACAGTCGTTAGTTCTTTTTGCGAATCTGTTACCAGAATCATTCATTTGTTTCTTTTTGCATATCAAATCATCAAATTTTGGAAGAATTTTTTCAGTGGGGGGGCAGCATCTAACTATAAGCTCTCAATTTCTGTATCGCATTTTCCCCTTCTAATAATGGCTGTAAATTTTTTTTGTATGTGTGTGTGTGTTTGCCTAAAAAACGCTGTTCAACAAATCTCTTAAAAGTCTGGCAATAGAAGGATTTTATAAGGCTGTTTAATGCTTTACTGCTTGCCGGCTTCTACACTCGTTTCTAAAAAAAATGTTAATGCAACCGTTTGATGTTTATTTCCTCTTTTTGTTCGAAAAAAAGTTACTAATATCCCATGCTTTGCTTTTCATTGCTCTGTATAATTATGGTGACTTTTTTTTTAGTTGTTGATGTAACTGTGTTATTCTAATATCTATTGCTTTCCAAACACTTTTAAATGGATGCAATTAAAAAATTGAAAAATTGTGAATACGTTTAGTTTTGCATAAATCTAGAAATTCGACACGTAATAGATCATTTATTCAATGGATACGATCCTTTGATGATAGAGATTAAAATGCGCATTACCTTCAATTGCGATGAAATTTATGATTGCATTGATATTGTGTTGTATTATTAAAATAAATCTTAAATATACATAATCTTTTTAAGTAAAATTGGAAAGTCTGTGATATAATTTTTAAATATTGATCAACAGTGAAATTCAGCTGTGAGCTGGATTAGCTATTCCATAATTAATTATGAATTATATTCATAATATTACCATAATTATATTCATAATATTATCATAAGTATATTCATTCATAATTATATATATTATATATAATTATATATATATATTCATATTATCCATAATTTTTTCCGAATTAGTTTTTTCTTAATCAAGTATAAAAACCTGACTCAGATGGGTGTATATAAGTAATATTTTTCACATTACTATCATTTTATTGTTTTTTTAATTACTTTTTTATACAAAGAATCGAAATCCGTAACACCTGTCGAAATAAACAAAAATTTACTAAGATAATTCGTCAACAATGAAAATTATCAGATTTTAAGAAATGAAATGTCAAACATTCTAGTTGCGTTCGGAAATTATAAAAAAGTTTTGACAAAATTGAAATAAGCAAAAAAAAAAAAAAAAAAAAAAGTGAGCTTTTAAACATACGATGCAGATATACATCGTTATGTATTTCAGACTTAAAATTCACTATTAAAATTATTATGAAATCTTAAAACCAACTTTTCTAAAATTTGATTAGTAAATGACGCTAGTATGGAATCAAAATATTTTTTTTATAAATGAACTCATAAATTAGGTCCAGAAATAATAACAGTAATATACTGTCATCGGAAAAACTTTTAAAGCCACTACTTTTGAGAAAATAAATGATTAATCTCTTCTAAAATTTCATCTTACAGGTATAAAATTATTCCAATTAAATAAAAAATACTGTATAAAACAACGTAAGGCATCAATGATAAAAAACGAACGGTTTAAGAATAATAATTCAATGATTTATATGCATACTCTTTTAAAGTAATCTAATAAAATAATTATTCTAAGGAAGAAATTTCTTACTACTTTAAAGAAATATTATTTATTCCATTTTCTTGCATATGCAGTTATCAAAATAAAACTTTTAAAATAAACAATGTATAGCGAAAGAGCATGGAAAAAAACCTTTTAAACCTAACAATTCCTTGGCTGTTTTCCTTCCAAGTTTATCTCAAAGTACAGAAACAATATTTACCTCCCGAACTAAAAGCATAGAGTTTTCCTCCCAGAAATATTGTTTTTCCTGTTTGCTTCTTCCCAAATATAAATTGATAGGCACTTAGTTTAATTAAAGTTTGCACATGAAATGTTTATTTCCTGCGAGTTTGTAAAAGCATTGGCCTGTAAACTAAATTGGAAGAAAACTGATCTCAGGTTTTCACAAAATATTGTTCTTTAATAAATCTAATAAGAAAGATTTTCATCTAGTTAGTAAGGATAGATTTAATATATAAATATTTTGGATTTAAAAGTTGAGTTTTGGTTGTAAAATTTATTTTTGCTTTTTATAAAAAATATTTTTGAATTACTGTTATTTTATTATAAAAATGGTGTTTTTATTTTAAACTGAGAATGTATAGAATATTCTTATTCAATCAAAGAGAATTTTGTATAATAAAATCGAATTCCTACGACATAACTGTAGTATTTAATTTGTTGGAATACTTTGTCTTCCATTCTGAAAATTCACTTTTTGTAATTTGCTGTTTGTAAATTCTCCCCCTTTTTGCTTTTCTGCCTGTAAATTCACATTCCATATTATTTATAATCTATAAATATTTTAAAACAATATTTTTAATATTTCAAAAAAATTATTAAAATATTAAAAATATTTTTTTGAATAATTAACATAAAATATTTTTTTAATAATTTACATTATTCAGAAAAATTTTGTAATGCTAATACATTGTCACCAATAAAAATACTTTTTTTTTCATTTCAAAAGCGTGTTAAAATCAAATTCGGCCCTGAGCTTTTTATCAATTTTACACAAATATTATCTAAGTGAAAGAATACTATCAAAACCTTTCAAAACACAAAAATTAATTAAATATTCAATTCATTAGAAATTAATTAAACCAAAACATCACCTTTTTTCAACAGTAACCTGAATAGATTTTATTTAGATAAAATATTTTAAATCATCTTAAAATTCAAAATTTTCATAATTTTAATAATATTAATTTCATTTCTACTCAATATATCTTTCAAATGCAAATAATTTATGTTAAAATTAGTACAATATTCTTTTAAATTCCTGTTTTATTTGAACACATATTTTTTAAACCAGGTTTTCTCTTGTTTCAAAGTGGTAACTTAAAAAGGTTTAAAAACAGGTATAAGTTTATCATTTAAAAGGAGGAAAGAAAATAAAATTTTTCTTAACAAATGAAACAAATGTTTGATAGCAACAGCAACCCCAGAATTAAAAAAATTAACCAATATTTTTTTTTTGTACATAAAATTTAGAGGCAAAAAAAAAAAATCTGCTCAAATTATTTTTTTTTTTCGCTTTAAATTTTGCCTTCTTTTCATACCAATTTCATTTTATACATTTTCTTCCATTTTTGTTATTTTTTTTAGAAAATTTGATGGAGATAATTTTGAAATAAGGAAATTTATAGGTAATCTTTTGTGGTGCAACATGATCTCCATCCATGATCTCCAGCTATTTTTTAATACTTCTATGCTTCTCTACCACTAATTTTATTGCCACTATTCTACCATACAATTATTTTTATTGCCAGTATTCTACTACAATTATTTTTATTGCCACTATTCTACTGTATTAGTTTTTATTGTCATTATTCTACTGTACTGTTAATTTTTATTGCCACTATTTTACTATACAAATATTTTTATTGCCACCATTCTACTATGCAATTATTTTTATTGCCGCTATTCTACTATACAATTATTTTTATTGCCACTATTCTACTATACAATTATTTTTATTGCCACCATTCTACTATACAATTATTTTTATTGCCACCATTCTACTATACAATTATTTTTATTGCCACTATTCTACTCTACCACTATTTTTTATTACCATTATTTTATTTTACCGCTATTTTTTATTTCCGCTATTTAACTCTACCACTATTTTTTATTTCTATGCTACTCTATCAATATTTTTTATTACCACTATTCTACTCTACCACTGTTTTTATTACCACTATGATATTCTATCAGTATTTCTTACTACCACTATTTCTTAATAGATATAACTTCATTTTTTAAATTTTATAGCATATTATACGAAGATCGTCTTTACATTAACTATGTAATACTTTAAAGGATTTTAAAACCGTGCAACATTGCGTATGTCAGCTAGTTCCTACAAAGATTCTGTTACTGTTAAAAAGTTAGAAGACATGCGTGTTATTTCAGCACATTGTCGGATCACATTTATGAGATCCATAGATTATGTTTAGCTGAACATTTATCTGACTATTCAGTTCAGTTGTGTCTCAAGCGTTTAACCTTAATTCATTGATATTTAAATTAATTTGGATCGTGAGAGGCAGCAATTTATCGATTACATATTGGCAGTATATTACAGAATGAATCGTGGTTGAATTATTACATAACCGAGGAAATTCATCTTATCTAAACAAGCTATTCCAACAGTTTTAGTATTTCCAAATATCTGCATCAATTAATATTTCATTACATTGAGCGAGTTTTCTTGCTTATACTCGAATTTCGTCGTTTGAATAATGGATGGTATATTAATATTATTATACATTATTCAAGCGATCAAGGGGATTTATCCAATCATGAATGGATAATGCGTCAATTTTAAATTAAACTCAATTATGCTTTATCGGAGATCGGTGTGAGAAACTGGACATAATGCGATAAGATTTATTGAAAGTGTAGATTCGTTGCATTGTTCCATGCAATTCTCGATAATTATGATCATAAAGCATGTTGTCATGATAGAAGATATCATACAAATTAACTGCAATTATATATATATATATATATATATATATATATAATATAACCATGAAATTATTAAAAAAATTAAAACCCATTTCTTGGTCAACAAAAATTAAAACGAAACCAACTAGGTCGAAATCGAAATTAAAATTCAATTGGGAATTAAAAGCTAAAAGTTCACAAAATGAAAGATAAATGAAATGGAACCAATTAATGAGACAAATACAAATTAATATAATTAATAAAATTATGTAAACGAAACAAAAACGGCACTAATTATGAAAACGAAACTAAAATTGGAATCGAAACTAAAAATTATTACGGATTCAAACAAGTTTAAGAATTCAAATTTTTTTTAGTTTTTAAAAGTCAATCGTTGTATTTGGTGAGCGCAAATGCAACTACGTCCTTGCGTGTATAAATTCATTATATTTTAATCAAATTTTTAATCGAATTTTTTTTATTATCTACTGAGGAATATGTTTGTATTTGGAATCTTTTTGAAATGTTAATTTTTTCTGCTGATTTTTGTTGTTGTTGAACATGTTTCTAAAGATTTTTTTTAAAAAAATCTCCGTTTTATTCGTATTTAAAATTCATAATTGCTCAATTCGATGTTTTGCTGGTCACATTATTATTATATGTTCATGCTAATATTAAGGTTATATACATGAACACACTTATCAGTTTATTTTTAATGACGTCTTTGGCGATTAATTGGCTCTTCACAAATATTGCTTGCGTTAATTTCCAGTTAAGGCTCGTAAGAAAATCTCCATTTTATTCTTAATTCTATCAAAATGATTTAATCATCAAAATGTAATAAACATTGGTTCCATGTTATTACTACAGCTTTACACTTATTTATTGTGTAAATTAATCTCCCTAATAGAAATAAGTTTCACAGCATTAGAGTGCCATTAGAAACATAAATGCCTGATTTAAATATCTTTTAATTTCTGCTGTAGTGTAGCTTTCTTATGCCTACACATATTAAATACAAATTTCTTTATTTGTTTTCAACTTTGGAATGTTAACAGAATAAATATAAGACAATGAAAACTTTTCGAATTCCACAGTAACAATGAAACATATTGTTGAAAAACTATACAAAAAATACTTTTTAAAAAATTGTTAATTTTTTTTTTAAATTTACTCTACAAATAAATGGATATCTTTTAAAAATGGTTTTAAACTGAGTAGAAATAAATTCTGTGTGGTATTTTCTGAAATTACAGCTGAAAAATACAAAAACTTCATTTAATTTTTAATTAATTTAAAATTTTAAAAGACTGCTTTGAGATATGCAGTGTACATTTCGACTTTTCAAAGCATATTTGCAACTAATTAGATACCTCTAATTCAAGCGATCAAGCCTGTAGAGCGCCAACACGCATAGACATACACGCGTTTTCCTTTATTATTATTAAAGATAGAGAGGAATAAGAGCGTACTACTCGTAATGAAAATTTTATTGATGGATACTCCGTCTTTTTATGGCTTTTTTACTATAAATTATTATAAATAATGTTGTCGTTAAGTAAGTCTATCTATTTTGTGAGAATGTTTCACATTAGCCGTTTTACGTTTACTTCCCTTTGGTGCTTAGAGATATATTTATTACCACATGTTTGCCTCTTACCTAAATTTTTTTCGGTGAAACCACTCCTTTTGCGTTTATGGACCACGAATAAAAGTGAGCTATACCCCTCCCTCTTCATTGAACCTGAGTTATCTTGATATAACTTAAAAGCTGAGATATTTACTCGGCTATGTATCTCCTCCAGCCTATCATAATGTACCCCGATGAGTGCGCTGAGTGTCATACCATAAAAGATCTCATCGCAAAAACCAATCCCTTGCTGAACTGCAAAAAAGAAAAGAAATCATAAATCGTCCAAGTAGCCTGTCCCATTTCTTACTTTTAAACTGCACCACTCTATTGCATTAAGGGCATTGCCTTAACTTCACTCTATCACTTAGAGGTATGGACCTCCAGGCAAACTGTTGGATATAAACAATACACCAAGGCAATACACGAGACGTGGGTCGCAATTTATGTTACCTTGTGCCATCGGCAGCGCATGCGCACGATCTTTATGACACCCCATTAGGCTGACCCCCTTCCTATAGGAAACACTTTCTATCTTTTGATAAGCCCACATGCATCAGACCTAGCTTTAATGTAGTTTTATGCCACCCTCCCTCCCTCTGCCCAGTCGTAAAAACGGTAAACTGCCGCAGAATCTTCAGCAACAAATTGGGAGTTTTTATACCCCGTGCAGGGCAAGGAGGGTGGATTTTATTGTGGGCGTTTTAGTGAAGGTATAGCGGAAGAGCATGCTGGTTATAATGTTTAATTGCTATGTTTATTTGCTCGATCGAAACGGAATTAAGTTATCGTTTGCTAATGGATGAAGTAAAGAGGAAGTGAATTGAGTTTGAATTAAGTTGTAAATTTTGTTGTCATGGTTTTTGCGACTTAATTGAAAATCGTGTGGAGCAGTTCATTTGTATGCACACAGTAACTTGAGACAAAAAAAAAGACTTTTATTTGGAAAACGATAGAAAGTCTCTAATTTACTTATTTCCAAACATTGCAGAAATTTACTTTGAAGATTCTGTTTTTTTTAATTAATCGATTTACGTAATCGGCTCGTTATGCAAAAAAAAAAGATGTAATAACAAAAAATCTTGTTAAATACAGAAAAAAAAAATCACTCCATTAAATTATTAAGTATTATCGTTATTTTATTTTTTTTAAAATAATGATAACATTTCGTCCTTAAATTATTAGGTGTTATCATTATTTTATATTTTAAAAAATAATGATAGCTCACAATAATTTTAGGACAAAATGTTATAATTATTTTATTTTTTTAAAAAAATGATAACACTTCATCAGAAAATTATTATGTGTTATCATAATTACATATTTTTTAATTAATTCACTTCGTCAGAAGATTAATAGGTGTTATCATTAATTTATTTTTACAAATTAATTCATTTCATCAGAAGATTATTAGATGTTATTTTAATTTTACTTTTTAAAAATTAATTCACTCCGACAAAAAATTGTGTTTTATAATTATTTTAATTTTACAAAAAATTAATTCATTTTGTCTGAAAGCTTATTTTGTATGCCTCATTTAATTTATATAACTTTTTAGTTACTGTTTGGGTTCAGAAAAGCAACTTGATCTAGTTATTTTGACCTTTACAGAGCTATTATGATTACACATGACTCATACGCTCTGCATTTTTTAAAAAAATAACTTTATAACACAAATCTCCACCCTTGTGAACTGTTGATAACGCTTTCCACCTGGGACCCTCTATCTACATCCAGTCGGATTTCCCCTAGAATGCCCAAGATCGGGTCATATTCAAATGAAAACACGAGACCCCTCCTATGTCATTAAGAGCAGGGAGTGCCCCGATCTTCTGTGGTGCAGCACTGACACCCTCTCACGTATCTTGAGGCAAGCCTGAATCATCCGTCATTTCTGAAGATAGCATCAGGTTGAAGGGGCGCTCGCCAGCCATCCGTCTTGGTTGACCGTAAATACACCAAGCGACGAAGAACTGAAAAAAAACACGCCGAACTTCATCGCCAAGTTGTTTACTTTCTGTTACATTATACCATTTTGGCTGACATTAAGAACTTTTTTTCTTCCGCGAAGACTGATGAATGTTTTAAAAGGTCATCAAGTTTTGTTGAATGGTTACGGACATCGGGGAAATGCTGAAAAATATTTTGAGTTATCAGAGATGAGTGGATATGTTTCAGAGGATCATTAAGAGATGTAAAAATGTGTGTTATTGAGATTAATGGTTGGCCAGATTTCATCGAATTAGAATGCAATGTATAACTGTCATCATCGTGTTTCATGGTGAATTCGTTGTATTGCTTTGAGGAATACTTTTCATTATTTATCCCAGTTAAAAATAGAAAAAGATTTTTTAAGATTACGGTTATTACCAGGGAAATAAAAGTAATTTTCTAGACAAGTTTGTGTGTGTTTTAAAAGGTCATCAAATTTTATTGAATGGTTACGGACATCGGAGAGATGCTGAAAAATATTTTGAGTTATCAGAGATGAGTGGATATGTTTCAGAGGATCATTAAGAGATGTAAAAATGTTTGTTATTGAGATTAATGGCTGGCCAGATTTCATCGAATTAGAATGTAATGTATAACTGTCATCATCGTGTTTCATGGTGAATTCGTTATATTGCTTTGAGGGATACTTCTCATTATTTATCCCAGTTAAAAATAGAAAAAGATTCTTAAGATTACGGCTATTACTAGAGAAATACGAGTTATTTTCTAGACAAGTTTGTGTGTTATTCCACATAATTCAGTTTTAATACGCTGTCAAAAATTATTCTATTTGCATTCACTCTCTGAAGCTTTGTTTTTGTAATTTTTCTATTATAATTTTAATAAAGCTAATTGCAGTGCGAGAGAAAGTGAAATTATATACTTATATATAAGTTATATATACAGTTAATAAAAGAATATATATAATATAATAATTTCGTGTATGTGGAAAACGGCTCTAACGTTTTTATATTTAGATAAGGTTTTGCTTTTTAAGTTTATTCAAATAGGTGTCTTTCCTAAAAAAAAGCTCCAAGATTTTACTCATAAAAAACATTTTTTATGATTAAATGTTATAGCCTTTCTGTATCTGCTATCATGCTGACCATGTCATATAGCGTCATCTTGGACCGTATTTCGCCTTCAACCCTGGTAAAACTGAGTGCAAGTTCAAAAATATGTAAAACTGTGAATGAAACTTATAGCAGATTGTTTCGAATAGCGTGCTGAACTGTATTTATGATTTCTTTTTATGTAAAAGACCACTTCATGTGTAGGAAAAATTGAAAAGTTTTCGTATGTTATCGATATGTGATTCGTATCTAAATATTCCTTTTAGGGAAAAAAAATCCGACTGGAGCTTTCAGATATCTATAATAAAAATTGGATAGAAGGATTCTTTTTAGTGCTTAGAAATTTCAAAAATTGTTTAAAATTTGCTATAATTCTTAAAAATTAACCTGAGCAATTTTTCTCTTAAACGACTTTTAAAATCATTATCCAAGAAGAATGTGAAAGCGATACTTACTTCACAATTGCAATCAGACTAGAAACAGACCTTCTAAAAGCTGATTTCAGTAGAACGCTTAGAATCCCTTTCTGTTTTTTAAAACAGAAAGATAATTTCTTTAAAAAAAATGTGGCTGTATTTTCTTTTTAAAACAAAGCCACACTGTTTAAAAACAAGGCTCACTTTAACACAAAACATCTATTGTTAAACCTCCGATAACTTTGGCAACACATACACAAAAAGAAGATAGAAAATTCTAGAAGAAATCTGGTTTAAATCTAGCTTGCGAGTACAGAAAATGTGTGGAATAGAATTACCAAAGCCACACACATAAATTTTTCTGAATTAAAAAGAAACGAAGCCTGAGAAATGGTGGTGTTATAACTTGAGGATTTTCCAGGCCTTTTCTAGTAAGCAATTAAAGGATATTTACTTTGCAGCTTATCTCTACGAGTGGAACGTGCATCCCATAATCTCCGAGATATTTGGCAGGTTCATTAATAAACTTCGCCACATTTTTTTTTTCCTTCACTTAGAAACCGCGATGCATTCTTTTTTGTGTCCTAGTTTCAACCTCAAAGTGTCGATATTTTTTTTAATTACTCCCAAATTTGGTTAATAAAGCAATTTATATTTAGGTAGTGCTCTTGTATTTTTGTTAGCATAATGGAAATCTTTGCGCACTTTCTATAAACTATTTTATTCAGTTGTTTTTCTTTTTATTATCCATTATCTGAGTTAAGTGATATATTTTCGGCTGAGCTGCAATGACTTATTTTTATTCAAGGTCTGATAAGAAATTTATTTAAATTCATATTTTTAAATGTGCAAAGCGTTTTTTATATTTTTTTATATTTCAATTACAATTTTTTTTTTTAGTTTGAGAGATTTATATATTAGATGGTTTAACATACTATCGAAAACGTCGCTTACTAAATAGCCACAAAAAACTCTTATATTATCTACCTTAAAAAAAATTTTGTTCATATAATTGCTAATGTCAAGCATTTTATTTGAACTCCAGATTCTACGCAATAAAGTAAATATTCTTGATAAAAGCAAGAAGTTAACTACCATTTTTTTTAAAATCTACATCTTTATTTATGGAAAATTACAACAACGTTGCCACTCTCACTAAAATAAAAAAAATGTAGTAATGTTGCCATCTAGCTAAAAATTTAAATTACAAACGTAAACAGATGGTAGTAAGTTTAATAGTTTCGTTAACTTTGAATTATTCGTCATGCATTTCCATTCATTCGATTCCTTTTTAATTTTGATTTTAATTCTGTGTGACTTTTATTTTTGATACCAATTGACTCCCATTGCTAAAATTTTTGCCTTTTAAAATCAACCGACATACAAATACATTTCTTTTCATTCTGAATTTATATTTTTTCTTAGTTTTAATTTATATAATTTTTATTTATTCGCACCAAACTTTTTTCGCCAACTCGAGAAGTTGAGAATTTTTAAAAATCATTTATAATTTTCGATGTCTCTCCCCGTTTTTTCGTGTTCATTCACATTTTCTTCTGTGTGATTTTTTGGGCGATAATTTCTTGTGATCCTTCTATTTATTGGTCAGACCGGAGAATCGAGTACATGGCGGACATTGGTGCCAAATTTTAACTTTTCATTAGCTATTTATAGCCTTTCTTTATAATTTTCTGATAACACTAAAAGCAAAAAATTGATCCTCAAACAAGCGATAGATCACCAATTTTCAGCATTCGCGTTTTGAGGCTCCGAAACCCCAAAAGCAAAGCAACATCAGGTTTTTTCATGATAATACTCTATTAGAAAGCATTTATTAATTTTCTATTACTGAGTAATGGAAAATTGGAAATATAAGTTTTACAACGTAACATAAAATATGCAATTCAAATTTTAAGTAATGAACTTTTTGTACTAAAATTCAATTTTTAAATTTATTCAGATATATATCAAAAACTAAATGATGGTAAAATTAAATTAAATTAAATAGAATTTCTTTCATCGTTGTGTTAAATTAGAATCTTCTTAATTTGGAGCGAAATCTGCACAGACTGCATTTCTTGCTTTAAAATTTATTTTTTCTTTTGAAACTATTAATTCTAATCAACTAACACAAGGATGTTTTTTTTATTATTGAAAGTCGCATCAAATCTGGCCCATCTTATTTTTATTACCCTATTTTAACTTATCTGACTGATTTTAATGACACAGAAAGGGTCAAAAGGCTAGAAATTTCTGATTACTTCCTGCAAGTTCGTGGAAAGCTTCTGTATTATTTATGTGCTGATCATGATTTCTTTCAGAGATATCTGTAAACTGTCAATTCTGATTATCAGTATCATTCTGAAATTCGAAGTAGAAGCAAATATCTAAATGTTCTCGCTTTGATAAATTTATCTCGCTTCTGCCTGTTGCTATAAGCTGTGCATCGATTTATGTATTGCCAATATTTTGTACTTGTGCTGTATATTCGTAATTTTTGTCAAGCATTGGACATTAGAAAAAAAAATTTCCACTTAGCATTATTTCCTCTGAAAATTGCATACTGCGTAGGAATTCTTTCTTGGGAAAGTTAATAGTCTTTTTTAATCTGTAAATATCCTTGGATTGTTGTTCGGTTATTACGAATTTTTATATGTATGAATATGGAATTTAAAAAATGAAATGTCTATGGAACAATTAAGGTTTTATAGAAAGATTTCGCAAACATATAATGTGAATTTTAAAAGAATCCTATGTTAAACTGTCTGACATATATTAAGTAATTATCTGCAAAATAAAATAAATAACTGAACTTGGGGGAACAACAATTTCAATATTTTTTGTGTGATAATTTTTGATTTTGTCAGCTCTTTGCTTCCATTTAATCTACAAGAGATGTGCATTTGAATTGATTCAAATAAAAATCAAGTTTCTTTCGAATATTTCATCATCTTATTTCTAAGATCGTGATTTTTCAACTTTTTAAGAAATTTGCATTTCCTTGGCGTTCCACGTTTTGATTTTATTATAAATTGATATTTTAATACTATGAATATGGCGCACCTTGGATAAAGATGGCCTTTGTACTATAAAACACAAACTCATTCTTTTGAATGTTAGAATATTATTCTGACAATCCTAATTCAATATATTTCACATGATTTCTATCATTTAAAAATTTTAAAATCTATGCTGGTTTATAGTTATAATAAAAATATTTAATTCGGTAAGTAAATACAATTTATTGTGTGTTCGAAATGTTTTAATGTTTCACTAAAGATTGCTTTTGAGCTTGAATTGTGTTTCTCGTGTGTTGAATTGTGTGAATCAGTGTGTGTTGAGTAGGATAATTGTGTTGAAATGTTCTGGCTTACTGAAACCAAATCTTACAAAAGGGATTTGTTATTAAATGTTTTATCAGTACTTGCTACATGATTGCTTATATGGAAAGTTAAAATCCATAAAACAATTCTCTGGTACAGGAGATTAGACAGGAAACAAAGGCTGTCCCCGCCTTATGGGATAATGTATTGATTAAGTACCTCCAGGGTTTTAAATCGATCTTATCTATACTACTTTAATTTAGACTTTGTAGAATTTACTTTTTTAAAAATCCTCTGGGAAAAAATGAAATAACGATCAATGAAATGCATCCAAATTTTAACGCTATTATTACCATTGGATTCAGATATCTTTGAATTTCTTTTTATTCTCATTTTTTTTTCATTTATTTTTTTACTGAATTTCTTTCAGTATGTGGCAATTGTGGAGATTTTAATAGTTCGACACATTTTAATAGAATGGGCAAATTTTACTGATTTTCTTAATAATCACTTTAATTCCAACAATTTTAGCTGAGACTTTTTATTAGGTGAGATACATCTTCCAAACATTTTCTTGTACATCAAATATGGGGATATCATCCATGAAACTTGACTTCTAGTTTTTTATTTCCTTTTCAACTTCTCACTTGTTTGAACACGGTTAGTTACGTTTTCTGCAATATGAAACTACTTTTTATCTTACTGGAAAATTTTTAACTTGTTTCGATGCAACATATTCTGTATCAGGATCTTGTAACAGACATCCAAAATCCACCTCAAACAAGCCGAAATATTTTGTGTGCTTCAGAAAATTTTTCGCTTAATTCCACAAAATCGAGGTTTTTTATCCATTATATAGACACTTTTCACTTTCTTTATACAATGCCAATCTTGAAAAACCAATACGACTTTTTTCATGGATTTTCTTAACTTTCAATTTCTCTTCAGATCTAATTCAATGTTTTTAATATACCTTCAGAATGTAATTTGGGTTTTAGAAATTTCATTGAAAAGGCCGTTGTCCATGCGTTTCTGAGGATCAACCTTTTCAAGAGCAGGGAGGACAGACTCTTCTTATTCCAACTTCATCGATAAAAAAATAAGTATGAAAAGAAGAAGAGGGGAAAAAAATCCTATCGATTTTTGTCATGAAGCTTCATTGTAACGATAAATGCCGCTTTTATGACGCCCAGAGCCGGTTTCTTTCACAGAAACTCAATATTGATCACCGATTTGTGCCCCTTTTTATAGCCTGGAATCGGTATGGTTGAAGATAATAATGATTTTCTTTTAAAGTAACAAAAGCATCAAAATGGTTTTTCTCCCTGTGTTTTTTACTGTTTTCTTTTTCCTTTTGTCGTGGAAGAGTTGGACTTCAGATCCGAATTGAAGCGTTTAAAATGTTGTCAAAGCTCGGGCATTCTCTCTGAACATTCCTTAGTTTCCTTTTCATTGATTTGGCCTTTTTTGCTCTTCTTTTGGCGTGTCTTCTTTTATTTATTTCCCGCGCTTCGAACAGATGTTTTGTATGTCTTCTTTACAATTCCTAGTAATACGCAGCGCCCGCATCGTGTAAGAAAATAGTTCTTTTGTTTTCGACACAATATAGTTTATTCTTGATTTTTTTTTTCTTATTAGTGCGCTTTTTTTTTACCTCCAGACTTTATTAAAACTGGGAACTATTGTTTTTTAATAGAAAAACAGCTTTGATTAATTGTTTGAAGCAATCCTTTGTTCGATAATTTTTTCAATAATTCATGTTTTACTAGATGATGGTAGTACTGTCCTATGGATTTAGTTCTGTTAATTATAATCTTTTTCAATATTAAATAAGAGAGTGTCTTTAAAGCAATTACGATTTCTGTGAAAAGTTATTTACCTATAATTTTTTATTTCGTTTAATACAAAAAAAAGTCATCGAAGTATTTATATCAATCGAAGATTTTGGCAAAACTTCACGTTTCAAACTACCCTGATTCAGAAAAGCGCATTTTTAAACTTATATCTATGTTACGCTATGAACACGATAATTTAAGATGTAGTAAATTAAAGTGATGGAGTTTTATATATAGTCATAACACTTAATTTATTAATTTTTATGTTTTTACTAAGTTTAGACAAAAAGCCAAGTTTGTCTATTCATGATCACGATAACTAAAAAGCGCAAAAGCTACGCTTGTGGCAATTTGATATAAGGATTTATCCTTAGATTGCATTTTAGACTAAATTTGACACAAGAATGACTGCTTGGTGATCGATATTTCCCATGTTTGTGTGTGCAAAACGTAAAATATTATTTGTGTAGGAATTGGATGGGACAAAATGCCCATTCAACCTCATATAGATCAATGTCTAGGATCACTAATTGAAGAAAAAAAGCTTTTGAATAAGAAAGTTAAATTTATTTACAGCAAAGAATACAGAAAAGACATTAAGAATTCTGACAGGACAGGCTATTTACAATAGAGAAAAAAGTATCACCTTTAGATGTCACCAAGGATGAAGCCCAATCAAGTGTTTCAAGGCAAAACTACGTTGCGTACTAAATAATCATTATTGGAAGCAAATGACCCTTCCTCTCTCCGTCTGCCGAGCGAATGCTCACAGTTCGCTTTTTCTGAAACTTACGTCACGAGTCTTAGACTTTGGATCAGTGGTATTTCGTGGAATCCATAGTGCCATCTATTGCAACAAAATAAAACTAAATATGGAATAGTAATGTCCGCTAATTAAATTTCTACATTTGTAGTTTTGTAGTCAAAATTGTATATTTATATTAAATTTTTGCTCCTTCAGTAAAACTGGATTCATCCAAAATGCATACTCGGTTTCCTCCATCATTTTAAGAAGTACAGAATACGACAGTTAATGGTACTCCGAAGGAATATCGGAGGAGGGAGAGGGTAAAGGCTGTCATACTTGCGAACTTCTGAGACATTCCAGGATTTGCCCCCTGTCTACTTGAAAAGCCCATTACATCTGCATTTTCAGAGAATACAGAGAAGAATAAACGATGAACAAAAGAAAAGCTTCCAGATTCTATGACTCTGAGGGAAAACCAACGAGAGAATGAAAAGAAAATTCTAAATTATGTTTTATGAGAAAATAGAAAGGAAAAAAGAAAAGAAGGTTCTAGATTTTATAAGTACACAAGATAACTGAGGATACAAAGAGAGAAAAATCTTGTCTATAAATGTATAATAAAATCAATGATAAACAAAAAAATTCTAGTTTCTATAATCGTATGTTAAAATCAAGTGGTTGGGGGAGGAAATTCCAGATTCTATAGATGTGTGAGATATTTAAGGAAGGGCAAGAAGAGACTTGAAAAAATCTAGATTCCATAAGTGTTCGAGAAGATCGAAAGGGAAAAGAAAAAAATTAGACTCCATAATTGTATGAAAAAATAGAAAAAAAAGTAAATTCTAGATTCTATAAGTAAGTGAAAAAGGGTAGAAAGGGACTTGAAAAAATCTAGATTCCATATGTATACCAAAGGATTAAAGGTAGAATGAAAATAATGTTCTAGATTCTATAAATATAAGAGAAAATCGAAAGGAGAACGAAAAAAAATTAGATTCTATAAATGTACGACCAATTTGAAGGAAAAGCGAAAGGAAAATTTATAGATTATGTCAGTATAGATAAATAGAAGAAGAACGAAAAGAAGGCTCTAGTTTCTATTAATGTAACTTAAATAAAAAGGAGAAAAAAATCTAGATTCTATAAATCTATGAGAAAATCGAGAGGGAGAGGAATAATCTTGTTGATTTTTATACGAAATGAACAAAAGTTGTGGACATATTAAAATAAATCAATATAAATCTATGCGAATTATTTTCTTGAATTGAATATTAACTTATTTCCCGTTTTAAAAGTTGTATCTTTCATTAATAATAATATTAAAAAAACCCAACTACAAAAGGAATACATTGAAAGTAATTTCATTCTCTCTGTGTGAGAACTATGTCTGTAGAACTCCTGAATATCATCCTTTCAAGTTCGAAGATGGAAATACTATTTATGAATATACTCGATTTTCTATCTTTTAATAAGAAAGAATAATAACAAATAAATTATGTGTTTATTTCTGCAACTCAAGATGGTTATTCAAGTTTAATAAGCTTTATTCTTTATGCGGATTGAGACTTGATTTAACATAAACGTAGCTGACTCACTAAAGCTTTGTAACGAGATAACCATGGTGCTACAAGATATTCTTTTGTTTCATTTTGCATTCAGAATATCTCTTGTAGCAGACATTTCCTGGCAAATTGAAATATCATCCTGTTGTGTAACTTCCATTTCTGACGTTCTTTCTTCTAATTTATATGCCTACTACTCGGATATTGTTGCTTTTAAATCAGCATGAGAATATTATATGTTCAGAAGACATTTTGAACACACGCTATGCTGTTGAAAACCATAATATGAAATCCATTTATTTCATGCATTTTATTAGTGTAAACACATAACCCCATTGTATTACCTTCTAGGAAAGATATTTCATCTGCAGCATTAAATAAATCTTCACCAGGAAGCTAATATCTTCTGTCCTCTTATTGGACAAAAATGGAAAATCATGATGGCAAATAAATATTTTCATTTTTCTTTTCTATTTAATCTTATGTGTAATTTTCAATCTCCTGTACCTATACAGATATCTTAATTTTACGATTATAAACAGAAAATATATAACTGCAATAATAAGTGCTGTATCATAGTATTTATTGAAATTTTCCATTTGTTTTGTGTTTGATTTTATGAGATGCAAACAAAAAGCCGAAAACTGACAGTAGTCAAACATTTTTAAGTATACGAAATTGGAGTAGATTTATCTAAAATATTATACCTAATATTTCCAGAATAATTTGGCAACAAAAAATTTTCTCATAAGAGTCAGAATTTTCTTTAGTTATAGAGTCCCATTGGAAAATTTGATACATTGGAATATTTCAAGAAGTTGTGAAATATTATTCGGAAATCCAACTCATGTACAAAACTTGACTGATATCGTCTTTCCTTAACGTCTTATGTTTCTGTGGCCACTTATAATCATACTTAATGAGTAAGATATAATCATAAGTTTTCAGTTTCTCTTTGATAGTTTTCTCAATAAGCCAGTGCCCTTTTCCATTTGAATTTCAACCAACTCATTGCTGTCGGCATTTATTTTTATCCAATTTAAAATCCTCTTACCAAATTTTAATCAATATATGTCAGATGTCGAGCAGTTTGGGTAATAATCTCAGCGATGGATAAATCAGGAAAACCCGTCTTATGCTCATCACATTGTTTAAATAACCAGTAGGTTATAGCTGCAAGGGTATGAAACGGTGTTGTATGCTCCAAAAGAAGCAAAGTTCCAAGATAGCGTTGTAACTTTAATCTCAATATGACATCGTGCATTTATTCTCATATGCTAATCCTTCGAAGCGACTATGGCTTTTATACAACTTTTTTTCCCGATGATGTCTACATTTTCATATTGATTCAATAACTAACCATTTCATTTGTTGCAAACTATCAAATTTGTTGCCATTTGAAATTGGATGTCTTCATACTTACCAATGGCTTTTCGTCTCAATCCATTCTGTGAAAGATTTCATATTCCCATTTTAGTTATTTTCATTGAAACAACTTAATATGTTGAACTCATAATTAAAAACATGACTACTTCTACGATTTTTTTAAAAAAAAGACTAACTTTTAAAAAAAATACTAAGAACTAAAAAAATACTAGCAATTTTCATGTTTTTTTACTTGAAATGCTTTTATCAATCTGCAGATTATATGCGTCCGTTTTTTTAAAAAAAGTAATTGCTATTGTTAGTAATAATTAAAAACGAATTCTAACATTAAGTTTTAGACACCAGTGTGTTCACAGAATTTTAAATAACTTTTATTTTAAAGACACTTCAAAGATATTCTTTGATATATATTTATTGGAGAGGCCTTGATATTTAACCCTCCGGGCGCCCAGTTATTCTGAGTTGGCTTGTCAAAAATTTCCCTCCATCCGTCAATAGGTTGCTTCAAAAAAATATCAGCTTCACACGAGACAGTGTCCGAAAAATAAACGAGCATTTTTCACTTCCCCTCTTTCTCAGCTGCGGGGTTCCCATTAACCCAGTGGGGAGACTGGTTTGCAATCTATCTGGTTATCTTATCTTACTGATGACCACTTCCCTCCCCTCCATTCTTCACTCACCAACTTTTTTTTCGTATTAGCAATATGTAAATTCGAACTAAACGGCGATATGAATTCACATCTTTGAAAGGGAAAAATATTTTGCATAGAGGTCTTAAATTTGTGAACTAATTTTTTTTTTATATAATTAGATTGACTATCTCATATCTGTATTATTCCAACATTTTTACAAAAGACACTATGCTATTAATTGTTTTTTTCTTAAAAGTATATATATATAAAAGAAGAAAGGCATTTAGAAACATAAAAATGCTGATGACATGCTACACATTTAAACTTTTTCTGCATATAATATAAGTAATATTTAATGTGAATAAATATTCTTTTTTCCGAGTGCATATAATTTTCAAAATTTGTGTTTCCAAAAATTTATTTTTAGACATGTAATTTAAGATATCTTTTTCACTGAGAGGTGAAAAATTTACATCTTAATTATAACATCACACCAATTAATGTCGTTGCTCTTTCATAGAGAAGCATATGATTCGATAATTCTTTGACAAACTTTACAAAGCTGTATTTTAAAGCTTTTGGAATTTATATAAATGTTGGAAAATATCACTTAAGGTTTTCTTGCATTTAATATTAATAGGATATTTTTGTTTCTAACTCAAAATGAAAGACAATTTTCAAAAGATATTGAAAGAAAAGAAAAGAAATTTTTCACTAATTTTTTTTGAAAATTTCCAATTGATGAAATCAGTTTTTAGTGAGATATGAAGCGATATTAATTGCAATTCACTCACAGTAGTAGCCGTGATTTATTTTATATGTAAAGGTCTTATAGCCTTAGTTATCTAAATATTTGTATGAAATCAAAACGCCTTTGTAAAAAATAATAAATTGTGATTTTTTAAAAATATAATTAAAAAAAATCATTTAATATATTTCTACCTGTTCTGAATAAAAAGTTATTTGTCAATTTTAGTACAGTTTTGTTGTTAAATCAAATATCACTTTTGGCAAGAAAACACTTTTCAGCGCTTCAGCACAATACGTCTTAGAATCTATCTTTGAAAAGAAGAGTTAACAAATAGGCACATTTTTTAAAAAATTCTGAATGACAGAATAGGCAAGCGTATGAATCGAACGTTCCAAATTAAGTAATATCGTACTTGTCATATTCCTAAATGATATCAAAGCAAAACAGAATATAAACCGAAATTAAGGCTATTGGAGATGATAACAAGAGCATGTTTGTAGCAACTAAGCAACTTTCAAAATTAATTTTACTAATATTCAACTAAAATTTTTGGGTTGATTCTTCAAATAATTTTTTTAATGTTTTTCTAATTCAAAAAATCTGATCTTGAAGAAACTGAAGTGTCTTTTTGAGACTAAGTTTTTCATATTTAAATAATATTTGTTTAATTTATATTATGTTCAAAAATCTACAGCTTATTTCAGTGATTTATTAAAAACGAACTGAATGCAAAAATAATACAGTGATTAATGTATAGAATACGGTACATTAATCACGAACAAAATCGGGTATAAATCCAAAATTAAATTTAATAAAGTAGCGAAAATTTAATTTGCATTGAGTATTTTATTTCTATTTCCAAGCTAATGTTCATTTGATTATAATCATTGGGCTGACGATTCCTATTTCTTCATGACACTCTAGTGTAAGTCACTAAAATGTAAGATTTTTTTTCTTTTCAAAATTTAATTTTTGCAAATATTTTGCAACTATTAGTATGATATTATTTGAAATTATAGAAACTTTTTTAAATAGTTTTAGAGAATTATTATTTCGAATTGGGATTAGTTGCAATGTATATAAAGTATCTCATACGTCACATTTTAAAAATTGTTTACTAAATATTTTAAAGTGCTCATGAAAACATTCTTTCATTCATCATCAAAGTCTTAATGATGTCGCTACTCTTGATTTCATCAATTATGGCATATAATGTGAAAGATTCGTACATTGTGTTATTTAAATAAGCCATTATAAAGTTCTTGACACTTTTAACAGAAGTTGCTGTTAAAAAAAAGCAGATATTTTTTTCTCAACGTTAAGGAAGTAACGACGGACTGTTACGGTAAAGAAACAAAATTGATTTCAATTTCATTTCTATAAAAAGAAAATGTTACAAATTATTTCTAAAATTCTGAATTGTTTATAAAACCTGAATAAAAATTGTCCTGAAAACGAAAATTTTGTCTTTGGAAAGCTAATCTTTTAAATTTTAATGTGACACTACAATTGTCAATAAGCTTTTCTGCTTGATTAAATTTAAATTAATATTTAATAAATATAAAATTAGTAATTTTTAGAAAGATTCTAATTGTTGATTATCTATTGGTCAGGAAGTATTTATGTACCAAATTTTATAAATCCAGGACCAACTGTTTATGTTAATTTTTTATTTACTTTGTTTTCTAGCTGTTTTCTAATTAATTTTTTGGTGATTTTCGCTTCTTGCGACTTTAACAGTTAAAACGAATTTAACAGTACGGCTACTATAATTATATTACAATTTTTGATTCGGAAGCTATAATATAAATTTACATTACTGCGAATTAAATTAAATAAAACACAAAAAATAATTAAATTAATTTAAACACAAATAAATATTAAAACATGAAATTCCTTGCAAGTCTTTAAGCCGTATTTAAAAAAAAATGAAAAAGAAAATTGAAATATATTTACGTCAAAAATCAAATTTTAACAAACAGTCTTGATTTCTTAACTGAAAATATGTCAACGCATTCATGTCATGAATTTTGCTGCAAAGTAGTTAAATAAATATATAAAATAAATTCCTTTTATTTTCGTTACTGTTTTGAAGGAGTTAGATTATTTTAAAATTGTTTAATAGCAACATTTTAAGAGAAAATCTATTTAAAAATATTTTGCTTTATTAAGGAATGAATTCTGAAGTTATTATTTTGGTAAGTAAAATTTAGTGAGAATATTTTTTTTTCTCACAAGTTTCCGAAAACCACATGAAATACCTCCTACTTAAATCATTTAACGATAAGGAATTCTTTTATGACCGCTAAGTGCTTCTAGGCGGCTCTCTTTAGGGGGTTATCGTAAAGTAATCTATCACTGACAAGAAGGTCATTAACGGAGGGGAACGGCACAGAAGAAAAAACACGTCTTCGCCCTTTTCGACGCTTCCACTGAAAGTAGGAAAAAACCGTTTGCGCCCGTCTCGGAAACAACTGAACAGAGCGAAAAAACACGGTTACGCCCGTTTCGAAGGGGATGTGCCTTCCAAAAAAAAAACGTCTCCGCCGCTTGGAGGGTTAAAGTATTGACATCTATTTCTCATTTCTCCCCGGAAACCTATCCATAAATTTGCTGAAGCATTAAGAAATATTTTCTCTATATCACATTGATGATAAATAAATTGGCAAAACTTTTACAGTGCAATGAGAAACAGAATAAGATTCGAGACCTTTATGATGATTTTGTTCTCAAATTAGCAGCTGCATTCAAATATAAACCGTCGGCTGTTTGCTACCGATTTAGTGCAATGCTACTGAAGTTCTGCTCTAATATATTAAACACACAAAGCTTTCAGAATGCCATTATCAGACTTTGAGGCTCCAAAATGGTTGAATCCTCCAACAATCACGGTTCCAGTTGGCGAGTGAATGGTCGTTTGGAGAGACTCGTTCCTCCTAGTTGTCGCATGCATAATCCTTTTCTCCCATTACTATTTAATCAGGTTATTTGCACCTCAATGCGGGAACTATCGGTTTGGTCTCTTTGCACGTACGGACGTGATATTTACGAATAAAAGGCATCTAATGGCTAATGGCATTCCAATCTGCCATTAATTGATGCATGAGAAGGAACTAGCCGGATGCGATTATTTTATACGATTGTGTGCAAAACAAAAGGAAGTTTGCCATGCGGCAGATTAAAATATATATTAAGAATCTTTTAAGTTTTACGCCTTTACAATTTCCAAACTCAAATCTGTACCCTTATACCATTGAAAACTTACCTTTATTTACGAATTTCGTAATGGTATTTGCCTATATGCATGTTCTTTGATTTCGAATAAGCGTAATTGTGAACACAAATTAAAGTATTTGTCTTATACGTTAAGGTTTTCTGAAACTAATACCGGCTACGATACTTGATAAACAATGTAGACTTTATTTCGTTGCTGGAGAATCTCTGACTTAAAGTTTCGACACCTCTTAATAAGATGATTTAATATGCGGGCTTAGAGAGCATTATATATGTCTAGGGTCAAACTTTCTCCATTAGTGTGAAGTGAAAAATTGGAAAATACGGTGCAAGCTTATGTGTTTCTCGTCATCTGACTAGGGTTCAAAATACTTCCGAAAATTTTAAACAGGACATTTTAAACTGTCCTATGCAGGCCTTGTGTTGTGATAACTAAAATTAAAACATGTAGTTTGCTTATTCTCCTTTAAAAAATCCTCAAATATATCCACAAAATAGTTATTTCTGCTCTGATTAGTTCACAGACTGACCATCCGAGGTGAATTGAATGACCGCCATTATATCGGCTTGGCACTAAAAAGTGAGATTATCAATACTGACTCGGTACAGTGGGATGTATGCTCTATCATGGAATTGGAAGTTACTTAACTTCAGGCCTTAATTACAATAACTCTCATCTTGGGGACAAGAATCAGTTACCTTATTGGAAGTTTCTCATACGATGTATTGTCCTATTATCGCCAATCTGGTTCGCCTAGCACTCCATTTTTTTCTTTTTTGGCAAAAGGAAAAGTACTCTTTCTCAGTTATACGTTGTGATTAATCATATTTCTAGTGTAAATGTTTTTCACCAGTTTCAGACTTTAAATGGACTTTATTATTTTCCTTTCTTCAAAGTTTGAACAGAGAAATTCAAGCACTGCTAAAAGTGAACAATGTTCTGTTTGAAAAATTGCAGAAAGAACTCTGTATCTGTTGCTTTTTGGTCCGGATAATAGACTATTCTTTTATTTATGCTTTTATATTTATTTATATATTTTTATTTTTTATTTATTTATTTATTATTATTATTATTTTAAATTTTTTTTGTCTTTCCCTCTATGCTTTTATTTTCTTTCTCTCTTTGCTTTTATATTTTTTCAATGTTTTTTGGCGCTGCCTTTAGATTCTTTTGCATCTTGTACACGTGCATTGGAAAGTTATGTTTGAATAGCGAGTCTTTTGATAGCTATTTAAATTCTATTTTTTTAATTGCAATTATAAGCTTTTTATCGGTGTAACGCCACTTTGGGCACACACCTAATCATCATCAAAATACGATATACTGACTATCCCTTGGTAAGGTGATCCCCAGTTAAGGTAAATTGATTGGTCTAACTATTATTAAATTTTATGTAATATTTGCTGAGATTTCAAGAAGAGATTTTTAAAGAATATTATAATTTTCATATTTTTCTGGTAACCTACTTTTTTAAAACTGTTAGTCATCATTAATTTTACTATATGTTTGTTTTATTTTTTGTTGATCATTTATTAAATGATGCCGAAGAATTAAACTAATTCTTTATGAAATCAAGAAAATGAGAAAATATTCTTATGAACCATTTCCTAAGGCAGACAATTAGCATGTAACAGACACTTGCAGTCTAATATATTCGCTGAAATCCCAGCGTACGCACTCTCCAAAGGCATGGGGTAAAAACAACAGTTATTTCAATTAATTGAATCAATATTCCGCAAACTTCCCCAATCACAGAGAGCTTTAAAACGACAACCGTTTTAATGGCTTCAGTGCGCAACTTTTAATATAGAATGAGATTTACGCATGCCGAGATAGCCATTATTGCATTTGATGTCGATGCACCATTAAACTTAGCCTCCATTAAGCGTAATTGAAGAATTAGCGGTTACTTGAGCTGGCTGCCGAAACCATCTGCTTTTGCTGTGCTGATGACCTAATCGGGGAGCAAGGCTGCGAATATTTCTGCGCCATTAACTTAACTAAGGCAGACATTTACGCCTAAGTAAATGCATTAGAAACGTACGCAATGATATGGATTACTTTTTTTATACACACTGCGAAACTCCATCTTCTATTTCAGAAGGCTAATCACTCAATTAAGAGCATTGCGGTACTGCCACTTCTGTTGGGTGTATCAAAGTTATCAGAATTCCTCTAAAATTACTGTAAAAGCTCTTTATTCGCGAGGTATACGTTCCATAAATATGCCGCGAACACAGAAACCGTGAATACGAAAAGGTCATTTATAATGGAATATAGGGGATATGTTCCTAGGTGACAAAATAAAAATAATAAATTTAATAGAAGTTTTCAAACATTTTGATTATCTTAAGGCTTAGGCAATGTTTGAAGAATTTTGTCATTTTCTCTTGCTTGGCAGTTTTTAAAAGCTCCTTCCATTCACATTAATACGCAGCAGTCGCATTAGCAATTTGCCTCTTAAAAATAAGACTTCGTTCCATAGACGTTCATAAAGAAATCGCAAAGCTCATTTGTCATTCTTAAACCTTCACTAAGATGTTTCAAATGAAATGTCACGTTTCCAGGGCTTGTTGAAGCCTCTTCTTCAATGGGCTGTGAATTTACCGTTTCATCCAAGTCGATTTCAGTCAGATCTTCATCCTGCGATTCAAGCAATTCCTGAATGACACTTGATTCTATCTGTTCGAACCCATCTCGTCCTATTCCATTCGCGATTTCGGCCATGTTTGCATTTAACAACATACTTTAGGCAAAGTTGTAATAAGATCTGTTTTACTTTTTTTATTAGTCCATTTGACGGTATTTGCAAAGGATATTGGGTTGGATATCTATTGGAATCCTTTTATTATTATGCATGTACTTATTAGATCTGCAAATACCTGCATGATCTTATGCTGAAATTTTTAGCCGCGAATATAGGAATTGGGTCGCATTTTTTTAATCCGTGAATAGTGAAAACGCGAATGAAGGAAGCGCGAATAAGGAGCTTTTACTGTATACATAAAAGAAGGTTCAGATTCTTTGAAGGAATTGCGACAATTCATATTTGTGCCAGCTTCTTTGAGGTTGTTTGAAATTATTGTATATCTGATTCATTAGCAGTAAGAACAGAACACTTCTGTTAGAGTGGCGTTATCGTAGTTTCCACTTTTGAACCATTTCAGGATGTAACCGCAGAGCTGGTGTCTTAATGCCGCAGACAACAGCGTCCCAAATGGCGCCTTAAGAAGTACCAAAGTCTTGAGATATATCATTGAAATGAAGGACGCTGCATTAATTAAACAGATCTTTCCAAAGTACTATCTTTTTCACCTTCATTCAAGATATTCTTGTAGGAACTTGTTAAAAGTAAAAACAGCATTTTCCTTCTCCGCTTTTTTTTAACTGTCTGTCTACCAAAATAAGCAATTATACTATATCTGCTCTGTAAAAGCGCTAGATACTCAATTAATAGAAACGTTATGCGTAGCTTTCTGACTATGTAGCAAGAAAGAGCATTACAATGTGTACCTGTAGAGTGTATCACAAGGTGGCGGTAATAAATAAATTCGAAACTTCTTTGCCCATTTTTCGTTGTATAAAAGCCAAATACTTTCTTGCACGTTCCTTTGGTACAAAATATCACTGACATTTCCATCACAAATGGCGAGTTAGTTATATACCTGCCATTTTCTAACATATATACATAATATGTAACGTGGGAACTGTAACCAGACAACATTGGTGATAAAAGACGTTTGTTAAGTCATAACAATCTCAGAACTAAACACAAGCGAGTAGATGGGTATGCTTAAAAGAAGTGCATGATGAGATTATTAGGAGAGATGGACATGTTACGTCATGTCATGTGATAAATTAGGGTGATGATTCGGTTAGCAGCCCAAGACAGTTGACGAACTAAGTCGAATGAGGGGAAAAAAAGGGGATTATTCATTAAATAAAACTTATAAATCACAAAAATTGAATATGAAAATTGTTATATAATATAACCATAAAACTATTAAAACAATCACAACCTATTTTCTGGTCTACAAAAATTAAAACGAAACCAACTAGGTCGAAATCGAAATTAAAACTCAATTCGGAATTACACGCTGAAAGTTCTCAAAATGAAAGGTAAATGAAATAGAACCAATTAATGAAACAAATCTAAATTACTATAATTAATAGAATTATGTAAACGAAGCAGAAACGACACTAACCACGTAAACGAAACCAAAACCGGAATTGAAACTAAAAATCATTACTGATTCAAACAAGTTTAAGAATTAAAAAAGTTTTTGTTTTTAAATCAATCATTGTATTTGGTGAGCGCAAATGCAGCTACAACTAAAATACAAAAGAATCTAAATTAATTAACAAAATAAGCTAAGCAAAAAGGAATACAACCGAATCAAAACTATAACTAATAGGAAAAGAATCCGACCTGAAAAGTTCAAAATTCATTTTTTGAATCCTTGCTTGAAAGAAGTTTTCAGGCCGGATTCTTTTCCTATTGGTTATAGTTTTGATTCGGTTGTGCTCCTTTTTGCTTAGCTTATTTTGTTAATTAATTTTTATATAATTGCTAGTAATGCATTATAATCTTGTTTGACAACTTCACATTGAAAGGAAGACATGTTAATCTTGAAAAAATGGCAATCACATTAACTATGGACTGAAAACATCCATAGCAATACTTCTTAACGTAATAAAAATTGAATCTGAAATATATACTCACAATTATTGATGAAGGCCATAAAAGAAATGAAGTGGAATGTCTCTCCCACCCCCTTTACAAATAATGCACATATCAATTTGTTTCTCCCTCCTCTGTAATGGGCCCCTAGAAGAAACAAATTTGATGCATAGACACTACCTCCCATAAATTTATATTCCCCCTAATGCAGTCCCCTCAACAAGTCCCCGTAAAAATAATTTAGCGTTGCATTAATCCGGCAGCCAAAGAAGAAGCGATCTGTAGTTTCGCCTCTCATTTCGCTGACTTAATCATCCGGCTGCAGTTTATCCGGAGGCGTTAAGAAGTGCTTAAGCAGCAGAAACACCAGAACTTACTCTGCCTCATTTACCGCTATCCTTTCGCCGGTTCCGGATGGCGAGTTCAAGGCACACCATTCGTCTTGTCGCCAGGCCCTCTGCTCCACAGGATTACGCCAGGATTTTTCTGGATAGGCGCGCGCCAAACTTGGCGTTTCTTTTTTTTTTTTTTTTTTTTTTTTTAACTATCCGGAAAGATTCCGGTTTGAGACAGATGCCATGCATGCTTTTTGATCGATGCCTTTTTAAAGATTTGTAGCTTGGCCTGATATGTATTTAAAAAAGATACTTTTATTTTTATATGTATCACAGAGATTAAGAATAGGGTAGGCGGAAGAAACTTATGCCATTCTTATTTAATTGGATTTGCTTCTGAATCTTGAATTCTTTTTTTTTTTAAGGACTAAAATGAATTTTTTTTTTAAAAATGTAATAAAAGAAAATTTTCTAATGATATATTTGTCTTTTGAAATTTGGATTCAATTTAATAATCTGTTTCATAACATCCTGATTCACAGACTAAATCTAGAATGTGCTTTTTTATTTATGATATGTGTAATTTGTGAATACATCATTTACTAGCTTTTACCCGCGACTTCGTACGTGTGGAAATTTAGTACCTATTAGTACAATATATTACATGAAATTCCCAAGATACTGTTTGATGTCCTGAATGTCGGCCAATGTCGAAAAGATATCATAGCAATGTTTTTCGGCATTTTGTGCTAGTAGGGATGCCATTATCATTCCATTTCAATATATGAACCAGACAGCAAAATAATGAGCACCAAGACACTCTAAAAGGATGCATTCTTCCATTTTATTTTTCAAACCATGACTTAAAAATAAGACAGAACGTAATAAATAATATAAATACCCAGGTGATTATCACTCCGGCCTTAATAATTTTGCCCTAATTTAATAATTTTACTCTAAATGACAATCAAATTAACATTCTTACAAGCACGAAAAGAATACTAATCATATCCTCTTGAACTATTTGAAACATTCAATTCGTGGGACAAACCTATAGAACAGGGGTGGCCAAGACGCTTAGGTAGTCCGCGAGACCATCCCGATAATGACCTGGGATATTAACAATTTAAATTATGACATAGAATTAATGAATGAAATTTCAACTAAACGAAGTGAATAGGATGGTCAATTTTTGGTATATAATGCTTCGATTATTTTCGTCAGTAAATTTTTATTTTGTATATATTAAGTTTTTTTGGAAAAATTAGATAATTTACCATTTTTTCTTGTTACCGAAAATAAATATACAAACATGTATGTTACATTAATTTAGCTCTGCCATTGGTAGACCGCCTTCGATTTCTTAAATGTGGAGTAGATCACGGATACCAAAAGTGTGGTCACCTCTGCTACAGAACAAGTAAAATCTCAATCACAAATTAATATCGACTGCTAAAATTCCTCCCAGCCCTTCCAAAAGAAAAATAATAAGCATCGTCTGCGAATTTTTCTTCCATCATTGAAGAGTTTTTACCAATAATAATTTTGTTATCTTGCCGATGGACTCTTTTTTGATTTAAAAAAAAATTCCATTGAATGCAATTTTTATTTTAATAAATCCTTAAAGATCTTACTTACATAAAGGCGAAATATATAGCCTTGTACTGATATTTGCCCTCTTTCTTCATATTGCCTTCATCCCGTATTATTAATGATTTTCAATATTATTCATCTTGTTAAATTTTTCTTTCATAAAAACGTTACATGAATTTAGAACTATGTGCTTCTCCCATGGCCAATTATATGCAACTAGATTCTAAAAGGCCCAATCAATTTTTTAACATCAGCTTTTGGCATATATACATATTAAATTATTTTTTATCTGAATTCTTTACAGTTTTAATTATGTAGGATTGCGGCTGACATCTCATATGGAATTGAAAATAAAAAATTCTACGACTTAGAAATGTACGTAATACGCTGTTGTAAAGTCTCGATCTGGTCCGATCAAATAAAGGGTAGCATCTTAATCAAATTACTTTACTTACAACTTTAATTTGCAGAAAAAAATACTATTTATCATCTAGGTTAAATGAAAAGTCCATGTGGAACACCACGAGAATAGTTCTTAGATATATTTCGGAGAAACTGACGAGAACAGCTAACCGGCCGTCCAAGTCTCACGCTGGTACCGGGGTTAGCTCCAGGAATCCCCCGAATTACTCGGGTGGAATCTTCTCTTGAACGCTCGGCTTTCACCGATCTCTCCTCTGGACCTCTTCACCCAAAAAAAACCTCCTCGTCCCCTTTTCTCTCCAAAAACCTCCCCTTTTCTCTCTTCTTTCAACTACACCTCTCATCCACATTGGAGCATTTGGACTGCCGATTCTCCAAGAGTCGTTCAGCAAAAACTTCATTGGTTTACAGATGACCGCAGGAATGTTCGTGGTCCACAATGCAGGATACACATCTGTGTCGCAGACACGATTAGTGCTCGGGTGGTCCTTTATCTGGACTCATTCTAAAGGGCCAGATGTCTGTTCTTAGAAGGAGGGTACTCCACCTGTCCATCCGTAAGCAATTACACTGCCATAAAACGTCACCATCGAGGAGACCAGTCTGGAAATAGCAATTATGGAACGTGTGAAAAAGAAATTACAATGGTCACGCTGGGGAGAAGCTGAATCCTTGCATTGTCCTCTTAGGCACAAAGAGTACATTAATGTGGGTGAAATGCAGATACAGTGGCTAATAATAAAATAAAATAATTATAAAACTGAATAACATAAAAATTATTATATATGTAAGGTTGTAATAAATATTAGGTGTTACATTCTTGTAAAAATGAGTGAGATCTTGTATAATGAGTGATATTCAGAAATAAACGAATGCTAACATGTATTGATTTTTGAGATACCCGAATTAATCCTACGACAGCATTCACAACAAACTTAATCTACCCTTTTTGTTTAACAAATAACGTTGTATTTTTTATATATTGTATTCATTGGTCAATTAATCATTTAGACTCTATAATGAATTTTGTCAATAATCAAATTTAACTAAAATTTTCTGCTTGCCAGTCAATACCTCACGAAAGTTTGGTATAATTGCCAGTTATTGACTTACTTCAGTAACTAGATATTGACTAGCCATCCGAGAACTCCCCAAAATAACAGAGCTTACAAAGTGCCTCAGTCCCATCGGATTCATGAAGAAGGGAGGGGGGGGGGGGGGCTTTGTTTGTAGGAACGGCAGCGTTACGTGATATTTGCTTGTCTGTCAATATTAGTTTGAGTCATAGGACGTCCCCTCCCTTTCAATTCGATTAATAGACGTGAAGCATAAGCTCAACGCCTAATGGATATATATATGAGTGCAAAACATGAGTGTTTGTGTAATACTAAAGACTAAATTTGGTGTTGTTGAATGTATGCACATAAAACTCTTGAAATTGCCTTGGTAATAGAGTCTCAATAATCTGATATTTGAAGATTTATAGTTCAGCGTCTATAATCCATAATTTATCCCATTTGATTTTATTTAAGCTATGAATTTTCGTATGTGTATAAAATGGCATTTGTAGAGAGACTGGACTCTTTATAGTAGGAGTGTCCAAATGAAAAGATACGAAGTATCGTAGCAACGTAACCGTGTTGTTGTTGTCTAATGCCACTTGGTCATACCAAACCCGAATGAGCGAAGCTCTTTCGAATTAAGGCAGGAGAGGGCACTTTTTGTTGTTAATGAGCACCATTAAGGTAAAATGACGACTTTGCTCGATCACACACGACACAACTCTTTTTAGGGGACGGTTGAACACATTCATACACTCATCCATCCATCTGCAAGTCAGAATTTAGATCCAAATCAGAGACCGACTCATCTCTGATTCTGTACCCCCAGAGGTATCATTTGTTATGGGAACTTGGAGGACTTTGCAATCACGACATATTTAACGTGCCCCAATTGCCATTAGCCAACATGGCGATCTTTGGCCGAGACGAGGATAGAACTCGTTACCTTTCGGTTACGAGACTGACGCTACAACCAACCAGGCCTTCAGTTCAGCGTCTATAATCCATAATGTATCCCATTTTATTTTTTAAGCTATGAATTTTCGTATGTATATAAAATGGCATTTGTAGAGGGACGGAACTCTTTATAGTAGGGGTGTCCAAATGAAGTGATACGAAGTAACTTATTTGTCTATGCCGCTATGAGAGAACGTTGCGACTCATTTAGGAATGCGATTAGAACCTCCGGAGTAGATCGGAGCATGTGTAGGAGAGAGCAGAAGTTGAATAAAAAGTTGTATTATCTATATAAGCTAAATCTAAATCAGGAATGAAACTTAATCATGAAAAATTCAATGCCCCCTTAAACGTGGCTGTAGAGAGCTAATTACATTTATTTTAACAGTAGGATATGTATTTATGTTAGAAATCAATTTATGAATCGAAATAATTGAACTTGAAAATTGAGATGCGGACTAGTAAAGTAGAATCTTAAATAAATTTGTGAAGTATGACCCAAAACTGACGTTGTTATTCAATTTACTATTCGAAATTATTGAACTTGGATATTAAGGTTTCGATTAATAAAGTAGAAACGTGGATAAATTTCAAAAGAATAACCCAAAATTTATGTTAGAATACGATTTACGAATCGAAATTATTGGACGTGGATATTGAGATCTCGATTAACCCCTTCTCGTAAAATGACGAGTATAGCTCGTCATTGATTTTTCACGTCATATAGCACAATGACGAGCTATACTCGCCATGCAACTAAAGTTACTGTTGAATATGATAATAAATTTGATTTTAAATTTCTAGTGTATTGAATTCAAAGGCACTTTATTACTTATGTTGATATCATAGATCCCTATCATACATCGTTTGATTGTCTTGGTACAAGTTACGGCCAAACTATTAGGAGTCATTCTAATAAATTCGTTCATTTATTCTAATAAACATTTAGCCTGAATATCTGACTAACTAAATGTTAAACATGCAGTGAGATAAACACCTTAATGAATAAGAGTAATGTAGATCAAGAAGATCAAAGTGATACAGAAAAATCAGAAAATAAGCATACATTTAACTGATGCTGATAATAAAATTAATAATAGTAAAATAGTACCAAGAAGACGAAAACGCGCAAAGTGACTAATAAGTGAATTCCGTGAATACTCTGGAGTCGTAGACACATTTTGTGCCTGAAATTATTAAAAAAAAGAAGAAAGAAAATACCGGCGTGCCTAGAGTAAACGCGAAAACTAATGGCTGATCCGAAATCAGAGATTTTTGAAGAAATGTTAAATGCGAACTTACAAATTACAATTACATCCATACCAATAATAGAATTTTAATTAATAATTATAAATTAGTTAGACTTATAAAATAAACTAAGTTTTCTTAAATAAAAATTAAATAGCTTTTTCACCCAAATTTTTTTATTCTTAAATCTTACTGAAAGGGGTTATTAAAGTAGGGGCTTGGATAAATTTCAGAAGAATAACCCTAAAAAAAGCTCTTACTCTTGGCTTGTGAGTAATGTCGACATTTCCCACTCTGATACTGCCCAGGAATCAAAGCCACTGGGGGTTTCCCTCCCTCTTTCCAAATGAACCCCTTAGCAACATGAAATCAATGTAATAGCAGGTCTCTGGGGGTTGTTTCCGCGTTCCCCTAATTGCATCAACTCCAGGCGTCTTGGCGCTTTCTGCCTGACCGCCCCGCCTTCCCGTCTCTTGCACTATTCTTTCGCAAACTCTGTTTGGGGACGGGGGTCATTACACGAACTTAATCATCGCCTCGAGGGGTGTTGAGGATTTCCTGAGCGGACAGCCTCTCTGGCTCCACACTGCATTTGTTGCTGATCTGGTCCTGGAGTAATCCGTCACCCGTGCGGTCTTCTACTCATATCTTGCTCAGTAATCCGCTGATGAAACAGGATGAGAGGAATTGCTGGTTTGAAATTTCCTTTGAATTGGCTCGGTCGAAATCCTGTTGGATAATTTATTGGCCTTTTGATTCAGTGATTCGTTAATTGCCAATTGCTGATATTGGCCAATCCAGTTAATTCTGGAATAATTCGGGAGTATTTGTAAAATGGTGCCAGTTTTAGATAGTTAAAATGGAAGATGCAGTGAATTAATTATTTGATATATTTTCGTTGTCTTGTATAAATGAATTATATTTTAGGTAGTTAAAATGGCAGAAGCAGTGAATTAGTTATTTGATATATTTATTTGTCTTGTATGAATGAATTATATTTTAGAAAGTTAAAATGGAAGAAGCAGTGAATTAGTTATTCGATGCATTTTCGTTGCCTTGTATGAATGAATTATATTTTAGATAGTTAAAATGGAAGAAGCAGTGAATTAGTTATTTGATATATTTTCGTTGTCTTGTATGAATGAATTATATTTTAGGTAGTTAAAATGGAAGAAGCAGTGAATTAGTTATTTGATATATTTTCGTTGTCTTGTATGAATGAATGATTATATTTAGTAGTGGATTAATTTATTGTGTTATTGATTTAAGAATATCAATTAGCTCTTTACTGTTGTAAAGAATTGTTATTCCCTTTCGTGTAAATTATTAGATTTGGACAATTATTATAAAGTATTAACATGGGTCCAATTCTCAAAAGTTTTAGGAAATGCTTCTAATATGTTCTCTCTAATGAGTTCGATCTTTGATTGAAAAAAAAAACCCATATGAGTGCTTTTTCTTCTTCCATAATTGAGTTTGTGCTTATTTTCAAATTTTCAAGATAGCCGTTAATGATTTTCAAATGAAATAGGTTAATTGCTTCAGTAAAATCATATCATAGAAATATAAAAGTCACCGAGTAATATATATTATTGTAATTGGATTTAAAAATTAGTTTATGTTTTTAAGCCTCAATTTAATGATATTTTCTATTCGTTCAATAACTGTAAAAATATTTGACAAGAAGTGTCAAAAAATCAGTGTTAAATCTAAGTATCAATAAAGACTGCATAGATAACTGTTGTTGTACCATATTACAATTCAAAATTGTGTTTTAATTCGCCAATGAGAGAATCGAAGATCATGAATAGCGAAAAGCTATCTTCTGATAATATATGAACCAGTAATAAATTTGGCAATCAAAATTGAAACAGATTTGCGCTTCACCAATCTGAGTTCGAGATTTTACTTGTTTCTAAGCAAAATTAAATGCAATTTTCTCTGAAAATCCTCCAACATTGAATTTACCTGAGCAATCCTCCGTATACTGAAGTTAAGTCACACTTTAAATTCTGGTCTTGATAAGACATTCCACCTTAGTTTGACCAATAGCAGGTGCCACAATTCTTTGTTGTCATAAGCTATTAATAGATGGATGGATTAGCTGTTTAGGCTAACAAATGGGATTAAAATCACCACCACAGTGATGCATACGAATAATAAATAGAATATGTAGAATTGTTTAAAAATACATCGTGAAGCATCATTAACATCGAATCATACTTGAATACTTGTCTATAAAAGTTTCTATTTAATTAAAAAGTTTTGATAGTTTTAAAATTCTCGATGAATTTTAGCAATCAATATAAGATTGATATAATTTTTCCTTCATTGAAAAAAAAAAAAAAAAAAAAAAACAGTATCAAGGATTATTAAAAAATGACAAACGTAGTTTCGTTTAAAACAAAAGAATTCTATTATTATTTCATTGGACCTTCTTTATCGTCTGTAATTGTTTTGACTTTGCAATGTTCCTTCTTTTTTCCTATGTATAATCAAAGAGCTGGAAATTAAACTTTGGAAGTTAGGAAAAAAATATTAAAAAACAAAAATAAAAAGGAGTCCAAATTCTCAAACTAACAATAAATACTTTTTAAATTTAAGTCATAAAAAATAACGATCAAATAAAAGATCGTGTTTCAACAGAAGGCATTTTTACTTAACGATTCTGATGCCTCTAATATATACAACTTTATAAATGGAACAAAGAAGTCTTTGCATCAAAACCTGTCATGTTGAATCCAAATATACAGCAAAAATGTGTCCGTCAACCTCAATTTTCTATGAGATAAAGACTTAATGTCAATAAATATATTGAAAGATTTGACTTATTTGGTCACAGTTCGTTATGTAATAACTCCACTCGGGCTATCTTTCGCTGTTCATCCACTTAACGATGATAGTACATTGACTTGTCTGCTGGCACAATACTGTCTGCTGTCTAGTTCAGAGGAGGCTTTTCGAAAAAAAATGGCATCCATTTGCGAACACTTCGTGTTTTTTTTAATATTATTTATTCATAATATAATGTTCTGTACCCTGAAGACTATTGTTCTATTGCAATAAATAAATTTGAATATTCCGCAGATGCCTTATATTGTTTGAAAAATAAGGTACCATAAGTTCAGAATGATAAAGTAGGCCTATTTCGACATTCAAATTGTTCAAAACAGCGTATATCAGTTGCCAAAATAGAATGACAGAATCGGAATGATGTATTAATGTAAATTACACTCTTGCTCGAAAGAAACCTGCTAAAGGAACTATTATGCTTGCATTTTCTAAAACTTTTGCTAAAACTTTGAAAATAATTCTTTTTTGAATAGAAAAACCTCTTAGTTTATTTTATTTTTTAAGAAAAAGAGAACGCAATAAGACATAGAGTTAAGCTGAACTTAGAGTGGTAACGCAAATGATAATGACAGATAACTTTATAATTCACAATAAAAATGGGAGTTTTTATAAATAATAGTAAAAAAATGAGAGAAATTTCTGTGCTGCCTTGTATTTTTTTATTTTCTGCATGATAATGTTTAAAGATTGTAATTAGTGTAAACCTGTGATAATTCCAAATTGAGCAAAATAAATGTTTAACACTTTACAGGCTCTTTGGAACTAGGGGCGTTTGAAAATGATGTTAAGTAAGAAAGACTTCTTAAAAAAAATTTAATTTGTAATTAAAAATTAAACGAGATTTTAAAGTTTTTATACAGCACTTTTTATCACATAAAAAATAAAATATACTTTTCAATTACATCAGTTTAATTTCCATGAATAATTAAAATTATTTTTAATTTTTTTTTTAGAAATCTCAAAATATTTTATGTGTATTTTACAACTTAATTGTTTTGGTAACTTTATTTTATTATTTTAATAACTGTTTGCTCGAACTCTTGTTTCTAAGATATTAAATGCATTTTTTGTATTCACATTATCCTTGGTATAATTAGAGTAAATTTTGAAAATAAACAAAAATTGATAAATCAATCTTAAAGTATTATCACATCTCGATGTTTTATACTGGAAAATTCTGGATTGTTTTTTCGGCTTTTTTATTTTACTTTGGAATTTGTTTCTATCCAGAGCAGATTCCCGAAGTAGGTTCTCTACGATGAGTGAAGTAATAGCAAGAATTTATTTAACTCATTCATTCTTTTTAATTCAGTGTGAAACATTTTCAATTGTGATTCCGAATATTTCTCTAAAAACATATTTCTGTTCTATTTTATCATTTTTGTAAATAGCAAACGATGAATACTTTTTTACGAAAGCTGTGCTCTAATAAAGGTATAAAAAAACCTATATTCTGCTTTAAATGTCGAGAAATATTTGATAAGCATCACAAAAAATATATACTTCCATTTAATTTTCCACATAAAAATTACGTCATTTATCACATCGTGATGTTATTTGAACATCTTAAGTATTATTATTAAAGTATTATCACGCCAGCAAGTATAAAGTATTATTCTTAAAGTATTATCCTTCCAGATGTTGCCTAAATTGCTTAAAATATTACCAGCATATCCAGTAATATGTTTTGAAATTTCCCTTACCTGCCAAACCATTTTCTCACCAAAAATTTCTTTAAAATTCAAATATAATATCCGTAAGGACTAAATCTGGACCAGGGAGTAATGTTGGAAGCAATGGCTTTGTGACTGAGGGACATGAGTGCTATAAATGCCATTGTAGTCGATTTATAAGAGGCAATCGGAAGGAGTTGGGGCTTTCATATCATTTTTAATTAATATTTAAACAACGTGCATTAAACTTGATATACAGTAAAAGCTCCTTTATTCGCGCTTCCTTCATTCGCATTTTCACTATTCGCGGATTAAAAAAATGCTACCCAATTCCTATATTCGCGACTAAAAATTTCGTTATTCGCGGTTCTAATAAGTACATAAATAATAATAAAAGGATTCCAATAGGTATCCAAGCCAATATCCTTTGTAAATGCCGTCAAATGGACTAATAAAAAAAGTAAAATAGACCTTATTACAACTTTATCTAAAGTTTGTTATTAAATGCAAACTGTAAACATAGCCGAAATCGCGAATGAGATAGGTTCAAACAGTTATTAAATGACATTCAGGAATTGCTTGAATCGCAAGATGAAGATTTGACTGAAACCGACTTGGAGGAAATGTTAAATTCATAGCACATTGAAGAAAACGCTTCAACAAGAACTGGAAACGTGACATTTAATTTCAAAAATTTAGTGAAGGTTTAAGAATGGCAAATGAGCTTTGCTATTTCTTTATGAACATTGATCCGTCTATGGAACGAAGTCTTATTTTTAAGAGGCAAATTGTTATGCGACTGCTGCGTATCATTCTGAATTGAAGGAGCTTTTAAAAACTGCCAAGCAAGAGAAAATGACAAAATTCTGCAAACCATTGCCTAAGCATTAAGATAATTAATCAAAATGCTCAAAAATTTCAATTATATATATTTGTCACCTAGGAACGTATCCCCTATAATCCCATATAAATTACCATTCCGTATTCACGGTTTCTGTATTCGTGGCATATTTATGGAACATATACCTCGCGAATAAGGAGCTTTTACTGCACCAACTAATAATTCAGTTGCTCCGGATTCACGTGACATGGATTTTTTAAATCTCATTTATTGAGAAGAAATGGAAATTAAATGAATTAAATCATTGGATCTTCACAAATATATCAGATCTAATTCATCCAAACTATCCCACAACTTTTTCTGAAAGTTAATCAACAACCAATGGAAAGCATGCGGGAATTATCAAAAGATTACAATGCTTACTTCATTGTTAGAAAGATAGACATCGTCTATTCACCACATAGATGATGTACAAGCTTATGAATAACAAAAAATTGTTCAACAAAAGGTGTTTTATTCGAATATGAATGCGCGGCATATGAAAAGACTCGCAACGTAATTTTTTTCCCTTCCAATCCTAAGAGACATCGCGTCAATGTTTGCCAAGCCTCCATCCCCCTAACCTTTCAGAACAAAACATGAGTGATTAAAGACATCAATACAAGGGGAAAGATAGAAAAGGGCTCCTTTTTAATGACAACCCATCTTCAACGGACGCATTCGAACATCAGGGGGCAAAATAACAGAAAAATCGTCTGCATGGTGGCTTAATGAGTCCTCCCCCCCTTTAAAATCAATAAAACTTCTACAAGCGAGGAAAAGTCTTCGATCTACAATTGCGAATGCCTGCTTCTTCCTTTTTTTTTCCCTTCCTTCTGCTTTTTATTTCATGCATTCTCTTCTTTTTGTTTCTTTCTTTTTTTCTTTTGTTCATTTGTTTCTTTAAAAAGATTTCATGAGTTGCGAAATGGTACATTTCTTTAAGAAGTGCTTTTTCTTAATATATTACTATTATCTGCCGCATCTGTGGTTGTAGAGTCATCCCTGACAATGATCTCGCCTTAAATTTGCATTCCATCGTTATTATGCCTTGTATTTTTTTTTTCTAATGCTGCAATTTTCTCCCTATATAAACAGCAAACAGCGAGCATAGACTTAATTTGGATAAAAATGTATGCTAAATAGATGAGGGGCAACCTGCTGTGTTTTTCCTTTGTTTAAATAATTTTGCAGAAAGCTGGAAATTTACATTCGCCGTGTGTGTTGTATAAAGAATGTTGATTTTGTGATTGGATCGTTATTCCCTTCTGGTTGCTTAGAGAAATAAAACTTGTTTTTAAAACAAAGTAATTGATATGAAACTTCTTTAAAATTTTATTGTATACAGTATAGCCAAAAAAGAATATTTTAAAAATAAAATGTTCTATTTTGTAATTTTACACTTTCTAACTCTTCGTATACGAAGGAAAAAAATTATTTTAATCGCCAAAAAAATACCTATCTCATTATTTTGATTAATCTTCGCTTTCAGATGTTACACAGTTCGAGAACAAATTTAGGAAGATTTTTAAATTTGTTTTAAAACAATTTTTTTTAAAAATTTAGGATTTCTCTTTGTACATTAGTCTGTTTGAGAACGAATAACTCAGAATGCGATAGTTCACATGATTAAAATTTTGTATACAGTTTTTGCACAAATTTTATATATTTCTTTTCAATTTCGGGCAAATTCCATCAATTAAAAATTTGTAGCTCAAAACATACCTTTAATAAATGGAACTTGTTCATGTTTATGTAAACAAGAGGGCACTTCATAGATATAATTTATTGTATGATTTTAGCGTCAGAATTGCAACACTTTATCAAATTTAGAATGAAATCCAACTCAAGGCAATAGCTGTAATATATATATATATATATATATATATATAATATATAATATGAAAATGCTAATTCAAAAATATAAATTGGATAAATATGGATCACATATGAACATTATACAAAATAATTGCATTTAATTTGGATTAAATTGTTCCAATAGTTAGGCATTTTGTTTATTTGTGAATCTATGAAAATAAATTATAAACACGATAAGCAAGGTAAATGGAAGTTAATATTTGGTCTTAACTCAAAATTGCATAAATTTGTTAACTCATTTGGTCAAAAAGAAGTGACCTATATTATTTTCTCTTCATTGTACTACAAAACTTAATATTAAGTATAAATTGTTGTCATTACTGCTTATTTTCTTTGGATTTGAACACCAATTCAAACCAAGTACAAGAGATAGAGGGAAGAGAAATACAGTAGCTTCTGGGTAAAGATCCCTGAACACTCGACTGCGGAAGTCTGACTTCTAGCTCAAATGAAGATAACACTCACATACTCGCTTACATAATCCCTTTCATTGCTTTTTTGCACAAAGAACAATCATACCCGAACTTGAACTAGAATTACCATGCAGTTAGTGATATCTTTGATAAAATTTCGTTAATGATACGTTTATAGTATACTACTTTCTAATAAAAATATCGTGGAATTTAGATTAAATCTGTATTTGCAAAATTACACTGAAAAATCTTAGTATCGTTTAATCCATTTATTATGGTATTTTCTAATATAACAAAGTTGATTAGTTCAAAGTTAACTGAGATCGATACTTTTGATATATAATGATACTAAAAGATCTTAGTGCTAAATAATGTGGTTTTTTTTCTCTAAGAGCAAAAAAATTATGAATAAATGTATACATTTTTCATTCAATTGTGAACTGAAATTGGACGAAAATAATTCGCCCATTATTGTTTAATTCGATTTTTTTATTTTTTTTTATTTTTACAAATTTATAATTTTTTTTATATATTATATATATAAATAAAAATATAAAGTTTAAATATTTATAAATAAAATAAAGTTTTATAAAGTTTTTTGTCCGATTAAAAAACAGCTAAAACGGAAAAAAAATCAATTTTTATTCCTCTCTAAAATGAAAACATTTTCAATTTATACGTTTTGCTAATTTTAGAAAAAATTTATGTCTTAATTTAATATTTCTATGTTTCAATGAAGAGTAAACTAGCTAATAAAAATAAATACTGCACTCAAATGCATTGTAAATATCTTATTAATCTACTCAATAAAAACTGCAAGGAACTTTTGCATGTGGATCTTTCATGATTGGCTGAAATCATTTTCATAAATTGATTTGTTTTTGTTTTATACTTTCACTAAACCTATCCATCTTAAGAAATAAATTAATTATTTGCTGTCTTCATTTTTCTTACTTTTAGTGTCACAACATCAATCTTCTTTACAAGTTTTTTTTAATCTACATAAATGTTTGTATATTTTTTTTCCCCCTTTAGAAATTGATTTTTGTTCGAAGAATGCATTTTCATCATCGTCATAAAAAAAGAATGAAAATTATTTGCTTCAAAATGTCGTTAAGATTTTAAATTTTTGACATGAAATATTTTATTATTTAGTGCTCTAGTTATGTTTTGTTATTACATTTTTTATCAGATTTTAGAGTTGATAATAAAATTTTTTAGGCTTTTATACTTTATTAAATAGGGTTTTATCTGTGCTTTAAAAAAAGATCTTCATTTTTTCTGAGAATTTTGTATGAAAATAATGGATTGAAAAATCAATTTTCCAACCATTTTTGAGAATTTTATGGTACATATAATTCCTGATTTTTAAAAAAATCCTAAACCTAATTTTTACAAAAATTTCAGATTTTTAATTTGATTAAGCTTTAAAAAAATGCTTTAACATTTGCATCATTTCGCAATAATTTTAATGGAGGTATTAAGAATTTGTGTTTCGGAATTTTTACATATTTTACTTGGCAAAGTTGATTTTATGAGTAGTGAATAAATCTCTTGAAATCTTAAATGAATCTTAAAATTAAATAAGTATGATGCATTTGATATGTATTATAAATCAATAATATTAACTTTTACTATTATATATAATTTGGGAATAAATTCGCAATTCTGACATAACATTCAAATTTAGAACCTATACTATGCTTAGTAACTAAATTACACAGCAACTAGATGCTGTGACAATTAAAAAATTCCTCAAAGGACAAATATAATGAATATATTGTAAAGAATATATTATCTTGATCTCTACTTATCAAAAAAGAGAATGGAATTTCAGACAAATATTTTATTTACAGTCATATATATACATACACACAAAGAGAGAAGAACAATTTGTTCTCATTTAGATTAAATATTCGCTATTTATACAACATTTGAAGTTTGAAGGTCTATCGTGAAAAGAGCTCGTGAAAACAGTTCTCCATTGATTCTTAGAATAATACCACAATACGCTAACAGGGTGGAGCTTCCAAATTCTGCAGTCCATAATCTGAAGGTCTCCCTCCTGCTTCAAAAGCAAGACCTGCTCTTTAACGCTGTTCGAAATCCACCTCCTTAATCTCTATTCGAACATGTCAGTTCTCCATCGACCAATCAACCAGCAGATATTTCCCCCAATTGTGACACCAGTCTTTTGTGGCGTGGGGCTGTCCATCTATTGACCGCTCTGGAACACGTGTCAGTGACATTCCTTCACAAAGGGCTCAGCTGTTGGACACTTCTTTCCTTTGAAGAACGGACACGTTTCATCCCACAAAGAGTTTCACATGTTGTCTAATGACTAGATGCAAACAGTTGGTGATAAGGAGATCCCCCACCTCGAAATCTGGCGGATTTTAACAATAAAGGGTGTTAACCGATGGGGGGCAGTTGTCGGGAAATGCCACTAATCGTGAATGGGATAAGGGCACGTTTCCATACCATACTTTTCTTTGTTCACCTACTGCTAACGACAGAGTTAAATAATTATGTTAGATGTTGCTTACTCATGGCACTGTAATGAGAAGCTAGAGCATTGCTGAACACTCATTCGAGAAATTCAAGTACTTGGATATGCTTTTATTGAGTATTCAAAAAGTAGGTCATTCACTCTGCTTTCAAATAATGTGGATAATAATAAAGGACAAATGTGATCCCTTCAAAATTCCTCTATAAAGATAACGTCTTCTCCATATTCTAAAGCTAGTTCAGATTTTTACAGCTAATGTTAATAGGATAGTCATTTAGCCAGCAATGACTATCCTATTATCATGGATAATAGCCATGACTACATGGCTGGCTTATCCTGTTAACATGGCTGGACAAATGACATCAGAGTCATTTTGGCCAGCAGAAAAATCCTTCGCTATGACTCTATGGCTGTAGTGAATATTTCTGATTTTTCTTTATTCTATCCGATTTTGTTCGAAGGAAAATTTTTGAAAAATTGGATTTTTTAAAAACTATTTAAATCTATTTTTTTAGATATGCTGTCCGTTATAATACAAAATGCTATAAATACAACAAAATTATTTGAAAATATATTTTGCAAAATAGGGAAAATTGTAGTAAATTTTAATGCAATTTAACCAAAACAGTTAACACTCTACACAAAATTTTCATGAAACAATCCCATTTTCCTTTGTATACAAATTACAGAATATAATAATAAATTAAATGAACCAAAATCTAAGAAACATTTACGTATCAAACTATTAATTCTTTTGTAAATTTTGAAAAAATAAGCCAGAATCTATAAATTAGTAGTTGCTTTCAGATTACGTAAGTATATTCATTTATTTTTGGTTCTTACTAATATGATCACGGAAAAAATAACCGTTTAAACTACATGGCATTTACTTACTTTAAATATAACTTTTTGAGAAATCAAGACTAGTTGGGGAAACAAATTTTGAGAAATTGAATTATTCCTATTCATTTTAATATTTCTGCCCTGACATGATTTTAAATTTCATTTGTTATTAAATTTCCTAAATCCCATTGTTTCCACAATTGTTTAATTTATAAAGCCTTCATAAAATTAATGGATTTGTCATCATTTCTATTCGGTTTGTTTCCTAAATATTTCTGCGCTGACACGATTTTAAATTTCATTTGTTATTAAATTTCCTAAATCTCATTATTTCCACAATTGTTTAATTTATAAAGCCTTCATAAAATTAATGGATTTGTCATCATTTCTATTCGATTTGTTTCCTAAATATTTCTGCCCTGACATGATTTTAAGTTTCATTTGTTATTAAATTTCCTAAATCCCATTATTTCCACAATTGTTTAATTTATAAAGCCTTCCCAAAATTATTTTTGTCATCACTTCTATTCGATTTTTTTAATTTTATCTTTACTTTTTTTTTCTTTTCTTCATAGATATATATGTCATTGTTTGTTTGATCTTTATGAAATAAAGTTTTAAATTAAATCCTATTGAAAATTAAAGTTACATATTCTTTTTATGCAACAATTTGATTTTTTTCCCCTCAAAAATATTGTTTCCTAAATATTTCTGTCCTGACACGACATTTGTTATTAAATTTCCTAAATCCCATAATTTCCAAAATTGTTTAATTTACAAAGCCTTCCCAAAATTAATGGATTTGTCATCACTTCTATTCGATTTGTTTCTTATTTTATTTGAAAAGAATAATTCAAAGAATTTATGTAGGAGCTTCATTTATTCTTTCTAAATTAAAAACTTCTGTTTAAATAAATTCAATCTTTCTACTTGCTCTAACATTCAACTCCGTTAGGCAAATCTCTTTTATCATATTGCCTGAAAGAATGTAAGTAAAATTTGTTCTGTTTGAAATAATCATATTTGCGATTCCTCATTTTATTTTAGAAAAAGGAATCGTCGCGACTACAATTTCGAAAAAGGACATTTCTTAATTCGACCGGCTTACTTCCCTATTAATTACATTTCCAATCTAAAATAACATCATTGTGTGTTTTGGGACGATTTTCTCTGCGTTTTCTAAATTTTATCGTTTTTTCTTGAATCGATATATATATTTCTTTACGGAAAATTAAATCAGAAAGGTACTTTTCACTTAATCCCATTTTCTCTTTCGATTCGATCTTTCGAAATTCATTCAATAATTTAATTTCCGTACCAGACATTTATAAAGTTGATTTATCTTTAAAGTTTGTTTAGAAGCGGAATGTATTAAAGTAAATAAACTCCCATTTATAAATTTAATTTTCAGAGAGATACGATTATTTTTTTTTAATTTAATGTTTACTTTTTTTTTCTTTTCTTCATAGATATGTCATTGTTTGTTAGATCTTTATGAGAGAAAGTTTTAAATTAAATCGTGTTGAAAATAAAAGTTAAACATTCTCTTTATGTAACAATTTGATTTTTTTTTTTTTTTTTTTTTTGTATTTGTCACTGAGATTAACGGTTTCAAACATCAGACCTCTGGGAGATGCGTATTGAATTGAGAGAACTAAAAAGCATAACAGATTGAAATTCAAGAAAGTTAAATAATTTTGTTTCTTCAAATGTCTATAAAGATTGAAAATTGTATTACTGAAGAGCAGTGATTAAAATATTTACTAGAAGTCAGTATTAAAGTAGAATATTTAATATTTTTAATTATAATTAACTGCCAAAAGCAATGTCAAAAATGTTTTCCTCGAATTAAGGGAAATCCGAAGCATGGAAATTCTTCAAAATTTCGAGTATGATCTTTTGGCTGTTTTATTTCCGCTACATTTTATATATAAGAAAGTAAAAAAAAAAAAAAATGGTTCATAGTTACAATGTTTTGCAATTTAATGAGAAAGATTAGTAAACTTCAATTTCCTAAATTTCATCTCAAGTATATTGTTATAAAATCTTGTGCAGCAACGTTATATATTATTTTACAAAAAAAAGTCGAACTTTTAATTATACTTTGATTAATTTTTCAAAGGGATAATTATTACAAACACATATATATGCTTTTTTATGGATTTTTGTTCATGTGTGACAGAAAGGGCGCCAAAATTTTAATTCTGTTAGAGTAGACTATTAAAATCAATAAATCATGCCAATTTAGTTTAAAATAGATTTAATGAAATTAAAGGACATGATTTACATGGGGACAAAACTATTTAGGTTTAGTTTAGTTTAGTTATATTAACGTCCCGTTTAAAGCAACACGAGGGCTATTTTGGGATGGACCTCGTAATTTTGAACCACGGTCAGATGACGACAAAACTATTTAGGAAAATAACATTTAACATATATGCATCAAAATAACACTCGGGGACTACATCATGCTTTATGCTCGCTTCCAAGACATGGACTGATTTTCATTGCACCAACCGATAGAGGGCCGAGGAAAACAATTACGGTTACACATGTTATTTATGTTGTGTATGAGTAGTCCTTTTTATAATTTGTTTGTTATTGCTACCCTGCCTCTTACAATTGTACTGTTTTCAGTAAAAGGAACTTATGCTAGAAAGTTAACTTACAGAGTTAGCTGGACTTTAGGCCGTTATTTTATTATCTTTTTAAAAAGTATTTATAGAATGTTGTTTGCATAAGCATTTAAATTCTGAAGAAATCTGTTATTATTATCGTTAAAGAAGACAGCGGTGGCCTGATGATAAGGTCTCAGCTTCCTAACCGAAGGATTGCAGGTTCGAGGTCCAATTCTATCGAAGAACCTCAGTGTAAGTGGGTCTGGTGCATGTTAAATCTTTGGCGTACGTGTTGGCTGAATTGCGCCAATACTTTGGTTCACTTCCGCCAAGGATAGAACTAGCGATTTTCCGATTTGCAGTCGAGAAACTTATCAACTTTACAAAAGTGACCACAAATGTTTAGTGGCAGTTACTGGCTTATCAAGATGTCACCACAAATCCTTCGGGGTGTGGAAATTTGGAGAAGGGTGCCAACTCAGGTGTCATTCCCGTCATCTGACCGAGGTTCAAAATTATGAGATCCATCTCAAAATAGCCCTAGTGTTGCTTCAAAACTTTTATATCTAAATTAAATTTACAAGTTAGCGTCCTTTCCGTATAGCTGGCCATATCCGATTTCTTTGATGTACTCATAAACAAAGATCACATGTAAAGATATGAGACTGCATGCATTTAAATGTATTATTTTTGTAATTTCCAGATTACAAGTAATTAGGAGGATGTCATTTTTAAAAGGTACAGCATCAATCAACAATAACTAATTCAACATGAACAAAAACTACATTGTCAGTCAACACCGATTGTTGTGCTTGAGCAAAAAGTACAAAGTCATTCAGTCACTTTTGATTGAAACTGTCCGAATGGAAAGTCAAGTGTTAGTCATTGGTGCATGAAATGGCATTTAAAACTGCTTTTGTGAATTACATTTTCGATATTTTGTTCCGTATTTTTTTGTAATTTCAATATATATCAACAATTTATTATTAATTCACTGTTTTGCTAATTAATCCCTGTTATTAATCAAATGTTGTTACTAATAAATCAGTGCTACTAACCAATCGCTGTTATAATAAGCAATCACTGTTATTGACCGATCGCTGTTTATTAATCAATCACTGTCACTAACCCATCGCTGTTATAATAAGCAATCACTGTTAGTAATCAATCACTGTTACTAACCCATCGCTGTTATAATAAGCAATCACTGTTATTACTCAATCACTGTTATTAATCAATTACTGTTATTACTCAATCACTGTTACTAACCCATCCCTGTTTTATTAATCAATCACTGTTACTAATCCATCCCTATTTTATAAATCGATCACTGTTACTAATCCATTGCTGTTTTATTAATCCTTCACTGTTGCTTATCAATCACTGTTTTACGAAGCAATCACTGTTACTAATCCATCGCTGTTTTATTAATCATTCACTGTTACTAACCAATCGTTGTTTAATTAATCGATCACTGTTACTAACCAACCGCTGTTTCACTAATCAATCACTGCTCTACTAATCAGTTCACTTTTTTATAGTTTCATCTAAATTTTTTCAATCAGTTTTAGAGATTAAAAAGAATTTCATTAAATTTTACTCCAATGTAAAAGCTACAAAAGCCTTATACCATTTTGGGACAAAATGAAACCAAACGGAAGATGGGAAGTTTCGTCTGACATACGATGATGATGATGAGACGACACGTCGAGAGAAAGAACAGTGCTTTTCGTCGGAAACTTATTCTCGAATAAAAGCGACGATGAACACGCGCTGAAAATTTAATCGCGTACTTCTCCTGAGCGACGAGAATATTTTATTCGTGGAAGAGTAAATATTTTTAAATGATCGTTAACTCAACAAATAGGATACAAAGGATTTGCTGGAGCGAACAGCAGCAGAAAATCGTCTCTTTTCATTCGCCGGGAAATGTTTAGTTTTTGGGAACAATGCCCGGATGGAACAAAGCTGTGAACTCTTTTGTTTTACGTTGTTTTGTTTTCTGTTTCGAAATAGTTAAGGATAATGTAAAAATATGTTGCGAATTTGAGGTAAATTAGTTTAGTTTATTATTTTCTTAATTGCTGTAAAAGTTTTTCTTGTCGTTTCATGACTTGAAATATTTACAAAACTTTTTTTCCGGGAAAAAAAAGTTTGGAATTCTTTATTTTTGGTTGTGAAAAATTATTTATTTTGGTGGTTTTATTTACTTCTTTTTTTATAGTCACTATTAAGAATTAAATGCATGTACTAAGATTTTTTAAAAGAAACTTGGAAGTAGTCCTTAATTTCTAAAGTTGATATTTTTATTCAGAATACTTTGGGTTGTGAAAAATTATTTATTTTGGAAGTTTTATTTACTTCTTTTTTGATAGTCACTATTAAAAATTAAATGCATATATTAAGATTTTTTTTAAAAAAGAAACTTGGAAGTAGTTGTCCTTAATTTCTGAAAATTATATTTTTATTCAGAAAAATTTTTTTAGAATATTTTTGGTTGTAAAAAATTATTTATTTTGGAAGTTTTATTTACTTCTTTTTTGATAGTCACTATTAAAAATTAAATGCATGTATTAAGATTTTTTTTAAAAAAATCTTGGAAGTATTTGTCCTTAATTTCTAATGTTTATATTTTTATTCAGGATCATTTTTTCCTTTATAAAATCATAATAAAGTTGGACGTTAAATATTTCTTTATAGATCTTTCATTCTTATTTATTTTAAACGGAATTGTTTAAAATGTTTGTGATTCTTTTGAGGTTAATCTATTAGAATTTTTTGTATATTTACTTCTTTACAAAACCATAGTATAGTCTGAGATAAAGTTTTGTAAATTATTTAAATATTCTTGTTTGAAATCTTTCGTTGAAATAATTACAATGTGATGTTAGTTACCATTACTCATTTATTATTTTATAGCTAATAAGAATTGATTTTATAGATGTTTAAATTTTTAATAAAAATGCATCGTCTTTCAAGTTTTAGATTTTCTTGCTTCCAAAAAACACATTTTTGATATGCTTATCTATCATTTATGCTTATCTATCTATGAACAAAATAATTAAAAAAAAAGTATCCTCATAAAACAATTAGTGTATGGTCTTATCTAAACTTTGAAGTCTACTTCCACACAATTTTCAAATATCATGAGTTTCGAAAATGTGATTTTTGACAAGGTCTTAAATGTATATGTACCTTTACACAATTAATAAAAATGTAATGTTGGCACAATTAGTAAAAATGTGAATTGACAACGCTATGGAGCCTTCTCAGTACGCAAGTAGGCAATACATGTCATTACAAAAACTCAATTGAAATGTGTCTTTTTAGCATGCAAATAGCATATTTAAAGAACCGGCTTTTACATATCTACCGCATTAATTATTGCTCCAATATACAGAGATATTAATGCTTCCTTTCAATAACTTAGACCTTATTTATATAATCAAAAGGTCCTTTTCACTATGAGCATTTAATACAGTTTGACTACTTGTTTATATTGAAACGGGTCGTTATCATTTCTATAAACACCTCCTATATTTGATACTAATTATATTCTCTTCACAAACTTTTCTGTTTAGTGTATAAAATTTCTTCCAGAGAAGAATATACGCTATGCGATCTCTTAAAAAAGTCGATATGTTGATCAAGAAATGCATTGCTATAGATTCGGTTCCTTCCAGGGACGTAGTAGCAGATGGCCAGATCATAGCGAAAGGTTTCAGGTTCCAGACCCGATTCCGCCGAAGAACGTTGGTGTAAACGAGTTGGTGCATGCAAAATCCGTCGAGACCAATGTTCTCTCGCTGGTGTGATGCGTAAAACCGGGGTCCCACCACCGTCCGTTTCACCTATTTGGTCATAAATCAGACCTCCGACCCACTGGGGGACCACACTCAACCATAGCCACGAGGATGCGTTTCCCCTTCGACCCCTCTTGGACTCTTTGTGCCTGGGCAGTTTACCGACAAATTGTCGGTAAAGTCGACGGGCATCAAAGAAGCCAGAAAACCGCAAGATGGGTCAAAGGGTGGCACGTGGCTCATCTGCAGGCGGGGTATAGGCCATGTTAACGACCCTTAAAGGTGGGTTGAGACGAGGGTAATTATTGTCCGCAAACGTTCCCTCTCTGCTGTTGCCCCGGCATTGTCCTCATGTGAACACTTGAGACAACGGGGACAACGTTTGTCCCGTCGGGACAATCATTTGCCATTGTCCCGTTGTGGTCACGTGATTTTCTGAAAATAGGCGTGATCTTCTATTGCGGTCAATAATAAGCCTCGCCTGAACCCACCTTAAGTTTCGAGTGGTGGTGTCCTCTGACCGTGGTTAAGAATTACGAGGTCCATCCCAAAATAGGTGTAATGTTGCTTTAAAATGAAACGTTGATATAACTAAAACAATCGGTTTCTAGAGAATGTATTATAACAGTTTTGCTGCTCTCTAATTATCTTCAGAAATTCTAATACTAAACCAAAATTTACGATACAGATACAAAATCGCTTCAGCTTTTAACCCACGGAAAATATCGGCGGTATTTATTACCAAACAGATACCTTTATAAATGATGCTTGCTGCCCACAAAATAAATAATCCCTTTCAAAATCGCCTACTTATCGTTATGGACTTTGTGCGTGATGTCCAACATTTTCTGGTGCCATCCATTTTTCTCGGAAGCAATCCCAACTTTTAATGCTCCCAGGATCTAAAAATAAAAGTTTTATACTTCGCATCGATCCCCACGAAGCAAGAATCGCGTTTGCTGGAGAAGCCTTAACAAAATGACGATTGTTGGTAAGGCTCCCCTCCCTGCGACAAAGCCCCACGTTGAGCAATGGTCTACCTAAACAAAAGATTGCTTTTCTCTTCCTTTCGGGACCAATACGCGAATATTTCTTCACTTTTTGTTTGCTTCTTTTACTTCTTTATCTGCGAGTGTGTTTGTGTTTTACGATGCAAAAGCTCTCAGAATAATAAATCTTTGACGCGACCGTTTTTTTTGGTTTTTGTCCTCGGATTCAAAAGTTATTGGATTTCTTCCCCTCTTTGTCGGTTTTTGTAGCAAACCAGAAATGCGGAGCTCATTTAAATTGTGATATTTCACGCCTTTCCATGTGCCTGGAATTTCCTTCATTTTCTTTTAAAAGAAAACAATATATTGAATGTAATTTTTAGATTTTTATGGATTTGAGATTTCTGATGCTCCTTCATTTCCCTTTCTATTGTTTCCTTTTTTTTTTCTTTCATTTCGATCTCTTTGAAAAGCTATTCCCATTATTTCTCTTTATAAATCTTAATATATTGTATCAAATATCTTGCTATTTATTAACTGAAAAGAATATTCGTATAAGTTAGATAAAAGATATTCGGATCTTTTCAACTTATTGATCCTCTCTCAAATTTAATTCTTTGAAATATGTCTTCATCTTTAAACTTGTTTAATTTTTCACATTTTTGTTCACCAGTTTCTTAATTTCAAAATTGAAACGTGGATTAAGGTATCTGACTACGTTTAAAATACTGGTTATCGACCAAATTGGAGAATTTTTTTTTGAAAAAATTATTATTTCCTCTGGTTTAGACTTTCCTCTTTCCAAAACAGTTTGTTTTTATGGGAAAAGGAAATCCTGATCTATTATCCAGGGGCACATTTTTTTCAACTAAAATTAGACTTTCATTTCAATTTTCTCTCTTAACTTTAATTTTCATAAAAATTCTCCACCTTTAACACAATACCTTAAAAACTAATAGAGGTATTTACGTAGGAATTTCAGTGTGTGTTTTAAATGATGTAGGAAATGAAACGAACCAAATGCTTTATTGTGGATGAAATACTTTTGCATCCATAGCTGTTTTTAGAAGAATTAAGTTGTAAATTTCTGGAAAAAATGCATATATACGCATATTTTTACCCATAATTTCTTTGCATCTCAAGGTTTTTCTTATATATTGGTTCATTTCATATATCATTATATTCTATAACTTGTGTACAAATAAGAATAGGATTGCTGCATCAAAATTTTATGTAGAGTGTTAACCGCTTTGGTTGAATTTCCTTAAAAATGATTGCAAATTTCTGAATTTCTCAAAATATATTTTATTTTCAAATTATTTTATTGTATTAATAGTATTTTGTATTATGACTGACAACACATCTAAAAACCATAGTTTTAAATAGTTTTTAAAAAAATCCCGTTCTTCAAAATTTTTCCTACGAACATAGTCGGATACCTTAAATTGAAAAAATTACCATATATTTTTAGTTGTATATTTTTAGCATATAAATGAATAAAATTTTGTTGAGATTTATTGCATGCCGCAGTGGCCTAGTGATAAGGTGGTGGCCTCTTTGGAATCAGTCAGGTTTGTGACCGATTCCATCTAGGAGCTGCTGTTTAAAATCCTTATCACACGGCAAAATGTCGTCGGCACTTTCCGTCAGCAAACGACAACGAAAGTGGCTTTACTTGAGTGACTTCACTTCAAAGTTTCACATGATTGGTTGAATTTCGTTTGGGGACAATATTTCCGACAGCATTTTCTAGCTGGTTAGAAAAAGATGTCGATTATGAAACTTGCTTGACCGGTTTTTGAGGATAGAAACGGAAAAGTGCTGGCGAAATTTCACCGTGTGGTAAGGCCGTAAGCAGGCCTAGTACGCATTAAAACCGTTCGAGTCAAACACTCTCTCACTGGTGTGGAGAAGGGGTGCCAACTCAGATGTTGTTCTCGTCATCTGACAGAGGTTGAAAATTACGAGATCCGACTCAAAATAGCTATAGTGTGTTTTTAAAAATGGACGTTAATATAACTAAACTATTTAGTGCAATGAAATGTAATTTTTCAATTCTTTTTCAAAACTATCAATGTTAACTAATTTGAGAAATCAGAGAGGTGATTTAAAAATTACATAATGGAACTAAAAATGCATAATAAAATTTTCCCTCGCAACAATATGTAAAATTTTTATCATTAATTATAAAAAATGTTTTAACAGTGATTAACTATTCCATGTAATGAATATTTTATATTCATAACTGTTATCTGAAATTATTCCCTTGAATAATACGCTTAAATTTTCTTTCTTTTCTAAATTATTCTCTTTATATTAGCTAGCAGAATACTAACATAGCGGCACGTAAAGTAATAAAATATGTATTAACATTCTTTTAATGTTTTGCTTCATCTCTTATAAAAGATGTCTGGCTACGAAATTATTTCTTTATATTATCGAACAGAATAAAACACAAGATACTTTACTTATTTCAAAAATAAAAGCAATCTGATCATTAATTATTCAAATTATTATTAAGAAAGCTTTTAAGTATATTTTACTATTTCTTAATTACTTCGAAAAACATGCATAAATTTCTTTGTTAGCTACATTTGCTGAAACTTGTTTAATGATTAATAATAGTTTGAAAATGCATACAAATATAAAATAAAATGCTTTTAGGAATATTGTATTACTATAAAAATTCGTGTATACATTCGGATGTAATTTTTAAATTACGTTTAATAATTCGTTTATAATTTAATATGATATAAAATGGATATGATTAGTTCGATTTCTGCCTGTTTAAAAATAATAAAATTCTACAAGCTATATTTTTACATCATATATTTTAAAATTATTTAAATTTTACTTTAATTAGAATATAAATATACTTCACATATTTTTCTTCTTTGATTTCTGAGTTTTAATTCGATTTTTATTAAAGTATGTGTATATGTGTAATAAAAAAAATTCATAGAAAATCAATAGAAGAGTTCTTTTTTAAAATATTTTTATTCTTTTCTTCATAATTAAAGAAAACGTTTCTTTTTTAAACAGTTTAAAAAACTTTCTTTAAAAATTCTTGATAAAATGCAACACATTCAGCAAAGCACGGATGAAAAAAAGAAAAAGTTCTATGAAAACTTATTGAAGGTTTATATTCTGAAAAAAAGGAATTCTCCTAAATTTAAATGAGCAAACATTTGTTTTAGCCACATTATTTTCATGTTACATGCAGCTCAGAGATGGTAGTTATATAAATCGAGACTTTAAAATTTTAAATTAAAATCAAGCAGTTCGGAAATAATTTAGGAACCCGGATAAATTGAATTTACAACATGAGTTTGAAAACCATTTCCTAGATTTTTTTAAAAATTTCTTTGTACAAATGAAAAAAAAAAAAAATGCAGGAACCCGGATAAATTGAATTCATAAACATGAGTTTGAAAACCATTTCCTAGATTTTTTAAAAATTTCTTTATACAAATGAAAAAAATGTAGGAACCTGGATAAATTGAACTTATTACATGAGTTTGAAAACCATTTCCTAGATTTTTTT
>JAPMOQ010055686.1:3803434-3815715 GCA_026543055.1 Argiope trifasciata
CGTTTCCTTTATAGAAGTTTTATTGATTGGGAGATGTTTAACATTGTTGAATTTTTGGAAAATGGGATTAGTTTCATCGTTCTATTTTTTTCAAACCGCCATTTTGGATGGTAGTTAATATTTTATCTTTTCATACTATTCTATTAAATTCGAGATGTATCTATTGTATTCTTCAAGCAGAAGACTCTGGCCCTCCCATTTGTGACGTAAAAAAGTCATTTGTTCATCGCCTCTTTACGACTTGGCAAGAATCTTGGGATCTGAAGACCCAGAACAAACTACATTTAATAAAACCCAAAATTGGGTTTTGGCCTATTCTACCTATACGGGAGGTTGATGTCAAACTATCCCGCCTCCGTATAGGACACACTCGTTATATTCATCGTCATCTCATCCTTGGTGAAAGGGTACCAATGTGTACCACTTGTAATATTGCATTTAGTGTTAAATATGTTTTGATCGAATGTCCTGATTTTAATGTTCATCGTCATTATTTTTCTATTCGTCTTCTTCTAAATTACAAGACCTGGTGGGTGAAACATACCATCCAAATATTTTCAAGTTTTTAAAAACCATTGGCTTTTATCCTTGCATTTAGTAATCTCTGACTTTTTTTAATGTTTCACTTTTTACATGGCTTCATTGTAATTCTTTTGTCACAAAAGGGCTTAATTTAATTTTTAATATAACTGTACATTAATGTCCTGCATTTTTACGTTGATACCTTCCGCTTTCATGTTTTTATTTGGTGGGATTTTATGGTTTGGCTTATTTCTTTACCATTAGCTTGGCTCAGCATGGCCAAACATGACTTTTGCGCCAGAAAAAAATCAATACAATACAATACAATTCAAGCAGAAGATATGTAATATTGCTTTATCTAAATCAAAAATAATTTTCATTTTTTTTTCTGCACAAATGATATAAAATGAAAGCATTGTAATGGTCAGAAAATTCGACCTCAAGATTTTGATGAATCTTCACGTCTCAAATATCTCTGTGTCCGAAAAACAAATTTTTGGAACTTTGTGTGTTTTTCTGTCTGTGAACGTGATAATTCAAAATTTGAACTAGTCGTTTGAATTTCGATATAAATTTTTCATAGATTTTTACGGAAGAATTAAATTGTCTATATGAGAACACGCGATAAGTATAAAATGCGAGGTATTAATTGATTAATAGTTACCACATAGTTTAAGCATCTACTATATAGTTTTGTATTAAATTTTGAATCAAATCAATCTGCAAGTTGGCCCTTAACAATCTACATTTGCAAGCCTGTTAGCATAATAATTAATAAAATTCAACGGCTAAAAATACATACAAAAAATTGGCATGTGATTTCGTCATTAAAATTGTGAGGGCCAAGATAGCCTGGTTGGCAGTGCGTTGGATTCACATCCCTTAGATTTAAATTTTGATGATCATGTTTGCATAAATTATGTTCAAATAATAAAATCATTAGTACAATAAATGCTTCTCTAATGGAAAATCATTGAAAATGCATTTTAATTTTTGGATACAAATCTGCAATTTTCTGAAGAAAAAACTTTTATTATTGAGAGAAAGTTGTTATACTAGAAACGTTGATGAAATTTTAAAAGCTTGAAACATCTGAGATAAATATTCAAAATATTTCGAATTTTCAAAGATTAAATATTTAAAGGGCGGGGTAGCCTGATTGTTAGGATGTTGGATTCGCATCCGTTGGGTTGCGAGTTAGAACTTTCGTGTGTGGTGGTGACTGGCACACGTATAAATCTCACGTGGTCACAAAGTCCTCCATGTCGAGAGTATTACCACTTTGGGTACTGGCTCAGAGGTGATCATTCTGTGATTAAGGTCTAAATTAAGATTTATGGATGAATAAATGCAATGTGAGTGAAGTCCGCCCCACAAAAAGGGTTGTGACTCGTGAGTAGCTAACTCATACTCTTGATCTTAGATGCAATGTTAGGATTAAAACGCGATGGCTCTTGATACAATGGGCTTGTCAATGACAAGTGCCATTAGAAACAACAGCAATACCATCATCATTAAAATTGTAATTATTTGTCAAATTTTGATTTCAGTTTTCTTAAAAGAAGCACCGAGAATGCATGTTTGGCATTCCTTATTATTATAATACAATTCTTTAATGTGCTAGACTTTTCTTCTGCTTTGTGTATTTTTGAATGTCATTTCTTTAAAAATTAATTGAACATATGTAAATTATTAAAAATTTGTACATTTATTGAGAACAATAATCGAGTCTCTTCGCAATCAATTTACATGATAAAAAAAGGAATTGGTTGTTGTATTTTTATTAATTTTTTTGTTTTATTATTTCAACTGAAATTTATTTAATTAAATGATTTACTTTTGTCTAAAAATGTATGTTGCATTTACCTAAATCAACTATAATCTAGGCTTTAATTTTAATATACAATAACGGATTTTTAATCTATATATAATAAAAGAACAAGATTTCGTGTTAAAGCCCATAATATAATGTTTTTTCAAAATATGCTTTATTGTAATTTATTCAATATACTTATAAAATAAAATAAATAAAACAATGGGAAAAGTATAATTTTTATTAAAATGAATTTAAAAAATAATACCTTTAGTTCATTAAAAAAAATTTAGAATATTTCAATGCGCATTTAAAGGATAAAAAATAAACTTACATAAAAATATTTGTGTAAAAGCGATACGCAATAAAATCAAATGTGTCTAAAACTAAAAAAAAATAATGTATTTGTTAGAAAAATTGAATAATTATTTTATTGCCATTTCAGAAACCTTCATTCCATATAAATGTAATTTTAAAATATTCTCTTGACGATTTGAAAATATTAATTTAAAGCAATTTCTTTATCGAATGTGGAAACGTTTTTAAAGCGAGTGACAATTAGTTTCTTGGAAGTTTTGAATTAGTTCCTTAATTAATTTACTTGATGAACTGAATATAACTAATGAATCCTTCGTCTTATTCCTACCTATCTCATTCTTTTTCATTATCTGCTTCGTTTAATTAATTCAGCTTAATTAACTTTCAATTATTAATCTAGGAAGCATGTCATATGAATATTACTCAGCAAATATGTTATCTCCAAACATTGAAAGATTTGTTAGTAAAATAAGATAGTTACAAGCATTTTATTTTATTAGTAACTAATTATATTTACAGATATCTCTCTTCGGGTTTTTTTCTCCATATTTTTCTCCATTATGTTCTGGAAATAATTAATTTGTTGACTTTAGTCATCTTATCTTATCACATTTAATTTATAGTTTTGGTTACTCCTTAAAGATTTCTGCAATGTAATAATTTTTGTGCTTTTATTTCTCTATTTCGTCTTGTAGATGCAAGCATTTGTGATATTCATAAATTTGATTATTAAAAATAAAGGTAATTTGTTTGTTACTGTCATTTTTGCCTCTTTCTTTACTGATTTCTTAAAATTAATTTTAGAATGAAATTTCCATTGAAATAAAACCGTCTGAGATTTAATTAAAACTAATTTTAGAATGAAAGTTTCTATTGAAGTAAAATCGTCTGAGATTTAATTAAAATTAATTTTTGGATGAAAATTTCCATTCAAGTAAAATCATCTGAGGTTTAATTAAAATTAATTTTAGGATAAAAATTTACTTTGAAGTGAAATAGTCTGAGATTTAAGTAAAAAACATTTTATAGCCTTTTCCATAACAGTACTTTTTTTTTACAAAATGAATAAATAAAGGATCAATATTATAAGCAGTGGACGTCCAGTTTGATTGTGAATGAGTATACACAATTTATCAGAGTGCAATGGAAGCATACATAATGAATAAATGTGAGACAACTTATCTTTATGCTGTGTTTACACTCGGGCAGTTAGAAGACGACCAGAAGACGGCGCATGCACAGGAAGGGATTGGTTTATGTTTAAAATAGATTCAGACATTCATTACCTGACTTTTAAGTGCCTTTTTGGTGTTACTGTTTTTTTTCTTTTTCACTCTGTATCGTATTAAAATGATAAAATAAAATATAAGCCAATCATTTTTGTAATGTTTACAAATTCGATTTCTCTTTAATTGAAGGGTTTGCTGTAAAAAGGAGGTATTACTAAAAACGTCTGAAAATTCTAACATACAAGGAGACAGACAGCTCCATCCCTTGAATAACACGAGAACTAAGATTGGACTTCTTAGTTCTCACGTTCTTTTAACGCCAAATGAAGGAGGATTTTTTTCACGGCGTGGTAATGCAAGGAACTAAATTTCTCCAAGTTGGAGCTACATCCTTTTTGCAGCAAACCGTAAAATTCTATTTAACACCTTTGGAATCAGATTCATTAACCCTTATTGTAGCAAGATTGCTTTTTTGAAGAAAAGCAAAAAAAAAAAAAAATGTATATATGTGACTCCTTTGGGCTATAAAAAACAGTAAAAAAATTTTTTAAAAATCGTGATATGAAAATGTTAGGAAAAAAAGTATCTTTGTTTATTATATATAACGTTATTGATCGTATATTTTTATAAAGTGGCATGTATAGTATACTATACAAAATGAACATAAGGGTTTTAATTTGATCTCTTATATCTGGAACCTGCTTATATTAATCGCCATTCATATCTATAGAAAAGAAACAGAATTTCATTCAAACAAACAAATAAATATATATTAAAAATACCAGGAGCAAATACCTTCAACCCCTCCCTTCCTCCTTCAGGCACATTGATCTGAAGGAGAAGGGCACTAAATCTTCCCTTCTTTACCTTTGCATCTAAAAAATACAAATATACTACTAATAGTAATTTTTTATATTCATCAAGCACCGCTGTTAAAATGTATCGGATTTTCTGTTACAATTTCTGATACTTAATCATCAACCATATCCATGATATTAGCAAGATGAGAACCAATCTTTTATTTCTCAAATAGTATTGATACTAAAATATAAGTCAATTTTTGTAATGCTTGCAAATTCAATTTCTCTTTAATTGAAAGGTTTGCTGTAAAACGGAGGAGTAAAATTCCCGCTCAACATCTAAAGTGTTTCCCTATGCTTTATTTCAGATGGCTGGCGCCACTTTCAATCATGGGCCTAAATGGTCATTTCTAGATCTAAATTCATCTCGCTACCTTTTCCTCTCACAAATGTTAATTATATCGAAAGAAGAATATGAGGCAATTATATTCCAGATTTATATATTTACAATAGGAATTTACAAAAAAAAAAAAAGAACATTCTGCTAAACGGAAGCCCGTTGTTCACGGCGAACACCACCTTCCCTGTCCATCCCCCGTTCTTATCTGACCCCAACGGTCAGTCCTCTCTGGTGGGGTGACCTTCGATCTCGGGATATAAGATTCGGCGTAATATCGCCCTGTGGAAGGAGAGCCATGGTTGATCCTTACTGGAGGTGTTACTAAAAACGTCTGAAAATTCTAACATCCAAGGAGACAGACAGCTCCATCCCTTGAATAATGCGAAAACTAAGATTTGACTTCTTAGTTCTTTTGCGCCAAATGAAGGAGGGTTTTTTTCACCACGTGATAATGCAAGGAACTAAATTTCTCCAAGTTGGAGCTACATCCTTTTTGCAGCAAACCCTTCAATTCTATTTAGCACCTTTGGCATTAGATTGATTAATTTGATCTCTTATATCTGGAACCTCCTACTATCACTCGCCATTCTATAGAGTCTATAGAAAAAACAGGATTTCAATAAAACAAATAAAACAGCAAAATATATATTAAAAAAATCAGGAGCAAATACCTTCAACCCCTCCCTTCCTCCTTCAGGCACTTTGATCTGAAGGAGAAAGGCACTAAATCTTCCCTCCCTCGCGGTCATCCATCCACTCCCTCGTCCGGAAGTGAATTAGTGCGGGAGGCGTAAAACGAGAAGTCCAAATTTCTGGAGGTGATTGAGCGCGGGGGTCAGACACCGGCTATCTACCCTCCAATTTCGAGGGAGCTGGACGCGATTTTAATGAACTCATCGCGGGTCCACCGAGATTCACCTAATGAAAGGGGACCCCATCGATTATTTCCCGACGAACAACTCTCCACTAATCTATCGGCCCACATTGTGCGGAGGTTTAATGAAATTTTGAAGCACGCAGCTGTGGAACGATCGGCCGAGGCCGGCTGCTTCTTGAAATTAACTGCTTCTTGATTTTTGTCTTTGATGATCGCTCGGAAATAATGAAAGAAACGTTTTCCAAAATGAAACGAGCTTCCTATTGAAAGAGAAAAAGGATTGTGCTGTTACTATCCTTTTCTGGATGTGTCTGATGTTCAATAGTTACAGTGAAAGCTCTTTATCCGCGGGGTATATGTTCCATAAATATGCCGCGAATACAGAAACCGTGAATAAGGAATGGTCATTTATGTGGGATTATAGGGGATATGTTCCTAGGTGACAAAATAAAATCGATTTAATTGAAGTTTTTGAACATTTTAATTAATTATCTTAAGGCTTAGGCAATGGCTTGAAGAATTTTGTAATTTTCTCTTGCTTAGCTGTTTTTAAAAGCTCCTTTAATTCAGACTGATACGCAGCAGTCGCAGTAGCAATTTGACTCTTAAAAACAAGACTTCGTTCCATAGACGAAGGTTCATAAAGAACGTTCATACGTTCCAAGGTTCATAAAGAAATCGCAAAGCTCATTTGCCATTCTTAAACCTTCACTGAGAGTTTTCAAATTAAATGTCACGTTTCCAGTGCTTGTTGAAGCAAGTCACTTCTTCAATGGGTTGTGAATTCAACATTTCCTCCAAGTCGGTATCAGTCATATCTTCATCTTGCGATTCAAGCAATTCCCAAATGTCACTTGATTCAATCTGTTCGAACCCATCTCGTCCTATTCCATTCGCAATTTCGGCTATGTTTGAAGTTTGCATTTAACAACATAATTTAGTCAAAGTTGTAATAAGATCTATTTTACTTTTTTTATTAGTCCATTTGACGGCATTTACAGAGGATATTGGGTTGGGTACTTATTATGATGTATGTATTTATTAGATCCGCGAATAAAGAAGTTTTTAGCCGCGAATGTAGGAATTGGGTCGCAGTTTTTATATCCGCGAATAGTGAAAATGCGAATGAAGGAAGGGCGAACAAGGAGCTTTTACTGTATTTCCAAAAACATAATCAAGCAGAAATAAATATTTGGTCAGTTTTACCAAACCAAGGCGCGGATGTAAAATTAATTCGTCTACGTATTGGTCACACAAGATACACTCATAAACATTTGTTGTTTGAGGAACGGGCCCCTCATTGTACTAACTGTGGAGTGATCAATTCTATAGCACATATTCCTAATGAATGCCCTAATTTTACTTCAGATCGTTTAATTCACTTTCATTCGCCTTTTTTAAAATTTACGTGACCTAGTGGGTGAGAAACTTCACTCATAAAACTTTTTGACTTTTTACAGGCCATTGGGTTTTTTCATAGCATTTAACATTTGAGATTCATATTCATGTACTGCATCTTTTCAAATCATGGATCTTCTCAGCTTTGACATTTTTACAATATAATCTTCTTTCATTTACACATTTTATATTAGAACTATTTAAAAATCCTTGTGCATGGCGCAGCATGTCCTAAATTGGACCTTGTGCCAGTAAAACACACCATACTATGCCTACTATCCAAAAACATAAATTAGAAATCCGGCTAAGTGTGAAACCGTTGCGTTTCAATGGTAAAATTTTTTCACGTGTTCACAATCTCAAAATTCGCAATATTTCGTTGTAAGCTCAAAATCGTCTAATTAGTTTATTGATAGATATTTATCAACATATGCACATAAAAATGAAACTTTCTTTAGGTGTCTCAAAAATAGTTTTTTGCCCTGTCTTATAAAATTTTGCCACAAAGGCTAATCAAAGCACGAAAAAGGTCAGTCTACTTTAAAAAATACACAAGTTAATTAAAAGAAATGAAACAAGATTTTGGAGTTTTTAATTTATATCCCTCAAAATAACATAACAAAAAATTGTTTTTACATAATCTTATAACCCTAACGCACATACATATTTAAATTATCTTTTCAATAACTGTAATATCACTTCCAAAAAGTTTCCTCCAATTTTAATGGGTTTTTAAAAAATTTAATTGGATACACAATCTATAACATTGTTTTAATGTTTTTATTTTTTATAACAATGCTTTCCTTGTTATAAAAAAATAATGATCAAAACAAACTGGCTACTCTGACAGGAAGGAACAAGGAAAAATCGGAATGGCAGGACCCTCACAATAACAACACTTCTTTTTGCATACAGCCGACCACCCCACCACCACTGAACTTTGCAGTATCGACAGGATTAGTTGTGGTCGACTGCTGAACAATAACAACACTGGTGGGAACTGTGGTTGAGTCCTAAGTGCACTCACTGGCCACGGTACAACCATTTCTTAAGGACATATGTCCTATCATAGAGCAAGACCCCAATCTTTTCATGTACTGACAATGGAGAACTAATAACCATACTGGAAGCTTCTCATCCTGATATGACGAGGTCATATTTAAAAAAAGTAATTTCACCTTCCCTTCAAATCATTCCTTGTATTTGACGAAAAAAATGCTTTGCGTGGACATTAAATTTCGGCAATATATTGAAAAATTATAACGTGAAAATATATTGTGGTGGGGGTTCTAACGCTACTTGGGTCATACCAAGCACGAATGAGATTTAGCTCTTTTCAATTAAGGCAGAAGTGTGCGCCTTTCGTTGTTAACGAGAATCGTTAAGGTGAAAGTACGATTTTGCTCGAGCACACACGACACAGCCGTTTTTAGGGGGCGGTCGAACTCATTCATAGACTCATTCATCCATCCGCAAGTCAGAATTTTAGATCCAAATCAGAGACCGACTCATCCCTGATTCAGTACCACCAGAGGTATCGTTTTGTTATGGGAACTTGGAGGATTTTGCAGTCGCGACATATTTAACGTGTCCTAACTGCCATTAGCCAACACGGCGATCTTTGGCCGAGACGAGGACAGAACCCGCGACCTTTCGGTTACGAGACTGACGCTCTACCAACCAGGCTACCGCGGCCTTAAATATATTGTTTTTCTACCAATTACTTGTATATTGAACTATTAATATTCATTTTTAACAAGTAGCGTAATGAATGGAAAATGGTTGGCTATAAAATATGCTGCACAGATGTGAAAATAGCTTCAAAAACTCATATGTAAAATAACTTAAAATATCTAAATTTAATTAGTCATGAAAAGGTTAAATTACCCTTATGTGATAATGATCTGGTACCCATCATTAATGAAATCATTGAATTATTTCATTTAAATACTATATGATTTTCAAACTACAGATAATAGATGCAAACTAAACCCTTTGTTCGTTTATTAATTGTAATGATGTTTACTATTATTTCAATTCATTCCATTGGGAATAAGTTTCTAAAAAAATATCACGAGATACTTTATAATTTATACTATCAACTATTAAAGAGCAAATATTGTCATTAATTATTCTACCATAAACTTGTAACTGATTGAAAAGTTGAATGCTTCGTTTTTTACATCAAAAATTTGAAAGCATTTCGTCATATACAAATTTTTTTGAAGTTTTTTATAATACTCTAATCTACTTTCTTCAATTTCCGATTTCTTAATTTTATAATATGACTACGGAAATATCCGATTCAAAAAATTACGTTATAATAAATTCATCATCGTCATTAAATTCTAAAGTCATTCCCGGTTTGACAGTCATAATAATTGCTATTTTCAATAATAGTCCGGAGTGAAAAGATTAAATTTTTTCATTCGAAAAAAAAAAATGGTAATAAAATATAAATATAGAAAAAAGACCAATCGATGTCCAGGATTTTAGTATAGTATTTTCAGACTCCTTCTAGGAAGGGAGGGCGAGTAAAAAACATTAATTCACTTTATTCCATTGGAAATAGGTTTCTAAAAAACCTATTATTAGATACTTAACAATTATACAACTATAACCTTCATTTATACTATCAAGAATAGATCGCCACAAACTTGTATATCATTGAAAAGTTTCTGAAAGCTTTTTTTTTTTGCATTAAAAATTTTAAGGCATTACGTTGTAAACAAATTTCTTCGAAATTTTTAATAATGTTCTTAAATAATTCCTTGTACTGCCATTGTTTAATGTTATGATTCTGTTGCTATTGGCAATAGCTAGGGCCGAACTCGTGATCTTCGGGTTTGTAGATAGATAACATGACCTCAAGACTAAAAGTGACCACTCAATCTTGAGGATGTTATCTGGCCTATAAAGTTTCCACTGCAATTCTCCGTCTCCTGTGAGTCGGAAGTGAGATGAACAATATTTTGTTGCTGTGTTGGTGGTGATCTTATTGGCTGTTGAGTTTTTTTAATGTGTCTTACCCATTTTTTTTTTTTGTTGCTGCTGGCTGATTATTTATCAGCTTCATTTTTATTTATTTTATTGACTGATTATTTATCACCATTTTTTATTTATAGACTGATTATTTATCAGTTTATTGTTATTATCATTTTGCTTTTAAGTAAAAAGTGCCACAGCAACTGCACGAAGGTTGCGTTTTTTTTTTTGTTTGTTTGTCTATCCTTCTAGGTCACTAATTTTGCGATTGGCGATAGCTAAAATCGAACTCGCTATCTTATGGTTCGTAGATCGATAACATGACCACAAGACTAAAACGATCATTCAATCTTGAAGATGTTATCTGGCTTATAAAGCTTTCACTACAATACTCTCCCACCATTATAATTATATTTTTGGCTGTTCACTGTAATAATAAATTACAGTGAACAGCCAAAAATATTATTATAGTGAATTAACAGAAAACATTAAAAATAGTTTTATCGCTGAACTTCACTGTCATTTAATTACTGAACCTCACAGTCATTTAATCACCGAACTTCACAGTCATTTAATCACTGAACTTCACAGTCATTTAACTCGCGCAGTTATCTCATGGAAAAAAGACTAATATGCCGTTACAACTCTAAGAACATATTTAATTGAATAAGATGAAAAAAATGCGTTATAATAAAATCATCGTCGTCACCAAATTCTAAAACCATTCCTGATTTGACAGTCACAATAATTGTTATTTCCAACAATAGTACGGAATGAAAAGATTAAATTTCTTCAACCCGCCCCAAAAATAAAATATAAAAAAAAACAATCAACGTCCAGCATTTTTGTGTAGTATTATCAGACTCCTTCAAGGCAGGGAGGGCGAGTAAAAAAAGATGAATTCTCAGGTTCTGGCGATGACATCGCCGAGTATAAATCATCTCCTGAGGATGAAAATGGAACTGGTGAGTATCTCTCTCCCCTCTTATCCGGAATAAATGCTTTTGCGTCCCGAAGAAGCAATTAGGATTCCATCTGTGGGGCTGTCAGGCTAGGTCAAGATGAGCTGCAATTGTCCTGAGATCACTCCTGTCCATTAATTACGCCGGCTCTATTGTCAGCGCCGGAAAAAGGACAAATTTTGCTTTCCATTTTCCACAAAGAGATGTTGACCTTTCCAGGTCCAAGAGTTGGGCTACTAAATCAAAGCTCATTTGAGATGAAGTGACCAGTGAAATATAATTCTTGTTTTAAAGGAAAAAGGGTATTATATTAATTCCTTAATCTTTCAGTTTTTCATTTTTATGCAGGATTAAAGCTCGTTTTTAATGATTAAACCATGCCAAAATATGTAATAATAGGGTAAATAAATTATTGTATTTCTTTTATGTCATATACAGGGTTATTATAATTAAAGTTTTACTTAGAAGTGGTCATAAAAGGAAAACCACTGTACCAAACGTTATCAAACCTCGGAATAATTTAAAGGAGGTCATGAAAGTTTCTTTCCTGCCAAAAAAAAAAGTTCAAGAAACGACTGGGGGAGGGGAATGGCTCTGTATGCAATATTGTGAAACAAAATAGGACATAAAGACATCGGTTTAAACGTGTCTGAAGTTGGTTACATAGCATGTTGAAATTGGCATTTATCATTTTTTGAAAGCAAGTTAAATCGCATTACTGTATTCTCAACAGTAGTTCTTAGTATATTAGAAGGAATATTGCGCATATGCTGGTGTATGGCTTTCAGTTCCGCCAAATTGTCTAGATAATCAAAATAAACAGTGCTTTTGAAAAAACGCACATTGAACATACTTTGTAACATGTTTCAGAAAGGATTAAAGGTAATTTGAACCGAGATGTCTTCTTGTCCTATTTTGTTTTATAATATTGCATACAGAGTCATTTTCAGAGAGATTTGGGCATTTTGCATATTTGC
>JAPMOQ010055686.1:3823342-3834228 GCA_026543055.1 Argiope trifasciata
TATTTACTCATGATTTTTTTAAAAAATTAAAATATACCAAATGGCTACATTATGAATTAAATGATATCCCAGCGACACATATCACATTATAAATTTCTACAATAAAAATAAAATCATGTAATCCTTTTTTACCATTCAAAAAATATATGTTTTGGTAGTGTATTTAATGGTAGAACTATTCATTCAACAACCGACTTTATATTTTTCCAAATTTCCAGCTTAAATCTTAATCTGTTACTGCCACCGCCGTATATTCAACTTTTTTCTAAATATTCATCACAAAGCAATAAAAAGCGCAAATACTCATGGTGGCCCATAAGAACTGTCATGGGAAACTTGAAAATAAAAACGTGTTGTCAAATCGCTACAAGATGCTGTGTAGGATTAAAACAAATAGTATTTATAGATATGACGCAATATAGCTGTTAGAATACTGAGACGATATTACTAGTAGTATCTACTAGATATTAGAAGATTAGCCTCTACTAATATTAATATATACTACTAACAGAATACGGATACTTATAGAATATTATGTATAACAGTTCATGTTATGGTGTCTTATAGTAAAAAAGAAATCCAAATCCATTCTGAATTCATTTTCCACTAATTTTTTTAGCATTCATTTATCATAAAATCTTTTTAGGTACTATATCCTGGTTTATAGTAATCCAACTACGGACTCTAGAGTATCCATTGTACAAGATCCGTAATTTAATATAGGGGAAGGAGGGGATAATATCTTTATTAAATAGTATGATAGAAAATTGAAGCATTTTGTTATCAACTTCGAATAAAATCTTCTTAAATACAATACTCTGGTGTAAATGTATCCAAGTACCACTCTTAGTTTATCCGTTGTCCAAGGTCTATAATTTGATATAGGGAAATGAGGGTTAACATCTTTATTAGAGAGTTTGGCAGTAAAATTCTGTTAGACCTTTGATGTTAGTTCTTGAATATAATTCTTTTTTCTTTAGAATGAAAAAGAACTGTATTAATATAAAAAATGAAGCATTTTTTAAGCTATTGTTTAAAGAAATAGTTGGAAAATTAGTAAATTTTATTTCACTGTCCTAATCAAGTTTTCTTTTTATTTACAAACTTTCCGTCTTTTTTTTTTAATATAAATTTTCCATTAATAAAATTAACGAGTAATTTCGATGCAGGTTTGAACTAGGTTTGCGCCCCTTGTTAATTTCTGATAAACCTTTGAAAGAAAGACATTTCAAAATTGAATTATTTGTCTCATGCTTCGACTACAGTGAAAAACGAAAGGAGGGAGGAAAAACGATACTTACTTTTTAAATTAACCATAATTAAAGCTTTTTTTTCATACAAAAAACAATGATAATTATTCATTTCTTTAAGAAAAAAAAACAATTTTTCTTTTTTTTAAGTATTAAATAAATAAAATAAAAAACATGGACCCTCGGTTCATTAATCTAATGCCATTTTGTTAATAAGCAGCGGCTACATATAAAGATTTGAATCTCTCCCAGAATTGCCCTAACTGTATTGAATTAAAAAAAAACTCTGCAAGGTAAAAAAAAAATGAATAATTTATTCATAAAAATGTTACAAGCGGACCGTTAGAAAAAGTGACAATGCATGAATAGTTAATGCATTTCCTATCGTCAATTAATTTAAAACATCATGTTTTAACTAGAATATGCGAGAAAAAAAAAATTTCATCTTACGATAAACCCACATTCTGCATTAGCGTTAATTAAAGAAAGACTTTGTTAATGAACTTGTGTCGGGAATACGAAGTTTTTCTTATCAATGCCCATTTTTCTGTCTCTTTGCCTTAGTTCTATTGTTTACTCGTATTTTCCGCCTTTTCCCTCCTTCTGATGGAATACACTTATGTTTTTCTTTAAAATCCACAGCTGTAATAACAAATCATTAATCGTTAAATTTAATGTGAAAATATTGAAACATTTTTTAGCCCCTATGAATTTTAAATGTTATTTTCTCTTCTGGATTATTTATTTTACATTATCAAAGTGCTGTAATATTTAAATTGCAAAACCCTTTTTTTTTCATTTTAATTTCGCCCCCTCTTTATGAATACTTGTAGTAGATGTTAATCCTATTTATAACGTTAAACTCCATGTATGCAGTACAGCTCTCATTCCATTACTTCACTTACACTTTTTTATTATATATAATATAATATATAAACTCTGATTTGTATATTTTGGCTGTTTTGTACTGTGAGAACATGATATGATTTGGTTTGAAGTGTTTGAAACCACAAAATACACGGATAGAAAATTGACGATTTATCGCTTCTGAGGCATCAATTTTTCGTTTTGGGATTATTAGAAAATGATAAAGCTGTATCAAATTTTCATCCCCTTAGATTTAGTAAGCATAAGAGCATTGATGACTTAAGATTTTATTTAAGCATTTATTCATTCCAATACAATGAAAATAAGTTTTCATTTTATTGTCGACATTTGTATGAAAAATGTAACTTTAAAAAATATATTAATTCATTTTAAAGCAATTACTCACTATTTTAACCACCAAAACTCTCTTGGAAATGCTTCGCCAAATATAATTAAATGAATTCTTAATGGAAAGCGTTTGAAGATTCGTAAAATCTTAAAACTGTCCCCCGAAAATCGATAAAATTTGCGAAACAGATACGATGCCATTAAACGCGAAAATAAACTGCCCATTCATCTTCATTAAGAGAGGAGCCTTAATTTGTTTCGCGGGGAGATAGTAAAGCAATTGGAGGGACGTATTTATATTTGCAAAATGATCTTTTGTCTTCTTAAGAAAAGTGGTTTGTTCCGTTTTATTAGGTTTGTTTATTAAGAAAGATGGTTCCATCGATCCGAGTTCACATTCGACTATCCAACCAATTCTTCCCGATGCAGAACGTTGCCATTCGCTGATTAGAAACCAATAACTAAAAAGAAAGTAGATTTCGACGTCAAAATGCATTTTCTACCTAATCTTATCTTTTCAAAATTTTCTGCTGGAGTCTCTTTTCTTCGGAAAATTCCAGAATGATTGGAGGGTCGGCGTAAAACAATGTTTCCATTTTAAGTATGGGTAGGAAAAGAAAAGACGAAACTACCGATGGGGTACTTTACTTAACGAGCTGAAATTAGAGAAGACAAAAGATTATATGAAAGACAGATGAAAAAAACTATAGAGAGTAAGAAAGAAAGAAAGAAAAAAAAACGTAATTCTATCTTTGGAAGATAAATACCGTGAAAGACTGGAATCAAATTGCTCTCTATAAATCAAAGAAAATGGGTCCAATAATATTGGATTCTTTACTTAAGAAACAAGAGACAATTTCCAGGCGTTTAAGGGAACTCTGGGAAATATAAATGAATTGCTTCCTTGTCTCCGTGTTTGATAGAACGTTGCTCTTATCAGTGGTTTATGTCAAAACTGAATTGGGAAATTGGCGAAAGGATGTCACATTGGAAGTCTCTGCTTCATTTCATATTTAGTCCTTTTCACGTCCGATTTCGCACCATAGGAGCCGTATATATGGCGAACGAATTCATCAAGTTTTTGATGCTATTCTTCCAATTAAACTAAGTTTCTTTTCAAAACGTTACTTTTAACGTGATTCCTCCTTGTCAATACTCTTAGTGAAGGAATGGTTGAACCGGTTGCATTTCTCGCTAACAGTTTACAATCACAAAAATGGATTCAGGTTCGCAACTTAATATCAAATAAATATAACCGATTTTGGATATATGGAATGTCATACAATCAGAAAAAAGATTCGAATATATAAATCAAAATACCACTGTATTATAATGTTTAACACTTGATTCTTTACTTTTATTTTACTTTGATACGCTTTATCGGAGCACCGTCCTCGGATAAGGGAGCTATCTCCTTAATGATCAAAGACTGAAGACAGCCTTCCTTTTGTTGTTGTTTTAGTTATAGAATTACACAGTTATAGAGCATTTGTAACGATTGCAAAAAAAAAAACCAAATGTGTTTGATATTGTTGCTACGCTTGTGATTATGCATCAAGTAACTATGACAATGAAAAGTAGTGCCATAAAATATACTTAGATTAACGGAATAAACTGTCCGAAAATAAAATAGTTATCACTTTAAAGTTTTAGTTTTAAAGGAGTATAAAAAGGGCTTTTTTGCAGTAATAGGATACGAAATTATTGAGAAAATACATAAAATTTTAATTTTAATTGAATTTTATTATTGGAGAAATATTTTCTTAGAGAATACTTACTGACCGAAAAAAATACTTACGTACCTAATTTAACAGCTCTAAATTAGTCATTCTTGTGGAAAATGTATAGATGATTTGTGAAGTATATCAAGTAAATATGATAATATATAATTTAATATGGCATAAATGAAAAATTTTTCAACTCCCTAACAGATTAAAATTGTTAAAAAACTTTTCTATCCGTAATTGGCAAATATATAACTCTTACATTTCAGTTTAATTTTTTCTATTATTATTAAAGAAAAATTATTTTCTTTCTATCATAGCTGAACATTGAATTTCCAAACTGATAGATTTAAGTGTATGTTTTCTTATGTTAAACTGCTCTAAATAACTTAAAATTTCTATTTTATGATCTTCCACTTAGTAAATGTAATACAAAGTTAAGAAATTTTTTATAGCTATATTTAATTAAATGCTTTTGTTTTTAAACAAAAAAAAACTCCTTCCTTTTGCGACGAAACTAACTGAATTACGAAACCTTGAATATCATTGCCCCACATGATTTTTGGCCGCTTAGTGAAGAACCCGATCATAAATGTGCATTATTCTTATCTTATATGCGCTTCAATTGTTGGAAGTGACCTTTTGTTAGTTTAAAATAATGAAATTTAAATTTTTTTTTGTCAGTCAGTTTTAACTGAACAAATGGTGATTTTTTTTATTGTTTAAAACATTAGTTTGTGAATCATATCTTATTGAAAATTGCTAATAGATCAGGGATTGCTTATAAGAAATTAATTGTCTCAAACTATTTGTTGACTCGAGCAACATAAAATATAATTCTTTATGTTATTTACGACAATTATTTATTTGGAAATAAAGGCATATCTTTAACAGTATAACGCAGCATAATCAAGTCATGGCTCTTGCGTCATAAAAATCCATGCAATCTCTTAACAATTTAAAAAAGTAAGCTATACTTTTTTCAGTTATATTTGAGTATAATTGTTTCAAATATTCTATTATGCACGTTTCAAATATTCTATTATGCACGTTTCAAATATTCTATTATGCACGTTTCAAATATTCTGTTATACACATTTCAAATATTCTATTATACACGTTTCAAATATTCTGTTATACATGTTTCAAATATTGTGTTATACACGTTTCAAATATTGTGTTATACACGTTTCAAATATTTTGTTATACACGTTTCAAATATTCTGTTATACACGTTTCAAATATTCTGTTATACACGTTTCAAATATTGTGTTATACACGTTTCAGATATTGTGTTATACACGTTTCAAATATTCTGTTATACTTGTTTCAAATATTATGTTATACTTGTTTCAAATATTCTGTTATACACGTTTCAAATATTCAGTTATGCAGATAAGTTCCAAGTTTGTTCCTAGCATATCCAACATAACAAGCATATGATTTTCAATGCGCATCTCAAAAACATGAATTAAAGTTCACATTGTAATAATTGCACACTCTTTTGCCGTAATATTTTGGATATTTCAAAATGTTTCATTGATGCCCTGAATTTCCGTTATTATCAGAGCAACCAGTTTTATTATCTTGTTTTAGTATTTGAACTTACACCACTTTCTTTCCCTCGTGTCGAACCGTAATGAACCCAGGGGAAAGCGTCCGCCAAAAAAAAGAAGAGGACTTGTCAAGTCATCTGATTCATTGCTCTTCGACTTTTAAGTGGGCATAGGAATGGCAAAAAAGAAAAAAAGAAGCATCTAACAGTCTTTGAAGCTCAATCTTTGTTTCATTCTGGCTATTATCCGAAGAATTTTTTTTTCCTTTCATCCTCTATTCTGCAGATATTTTTAGACGAGAGTTGTAGACGAGAGCGGGCAAAGTGAATGATGAGCAATAAATCAAACCATATGAAAGAGATGTTGAAAAATGATGAAATGTATCAAGATAGGTTTGCTCTTGTTCTTTTCGTTTCTCTTCACGAATAATTGCTCCATTCAGCTTTCGTTTTGCTTGGTGATGATATGGACCATAAAAATTTCTTTAAGAAAACCGCTCGCCTTTGTTTCTCTTTGGCGACACCAGATGGTTCTTTTGATTGCTGCCTTCTTTTTATGTCAAATATGGATGGATGGATTGTCTTCTGGGACTAAATTGAAGCTGGACTTATTAAGTTTTCTCTGGAATCCGAATTGCGGCCTTCTAATAGGCTTGTAGAAAGTATGAAGTCATCTAGAAAATTCAGTATTTGAATATTCCTACATCAATGTATTTAAAGTCATATAAAATAATTTATGGAATTTAGCCATTTTGTTTTTGTAAAAATTTCTCTAGATTAATCCTTTATAATTCTTTGAAAAATTCTAAGTAGTGGTGGTAATTCTAGGGAAAAAAACTTTGAATGTCATGAATTATATCGGAAGAATATAAATGGGGAATCGCAGACAGGAAATTTCTCTCTTAAGAGTCCGTCTACAAAGCGAACTCGTTTGATTATACTAAGTACCATTTTTTTTAATGTTTTAATGTCATTTTGTGTAGTTCGTTTCTACAAGTACTGTTCTATATGCTCATCTTGACTATGTTTTTGCTGTTGTTCCGTGATTTCTTGTGAAATACAATCATTTCATTTATCCAACTCTTCAAACACTTGATCGTATACATCCAGCAGACAACATTCATAACAAAATTATATCCTGATATAAATTAATTTTGTATCATAATAACAACGGCAATGTATCTTGATATCAACGTATCGTGGCAAATGTATCTTCGCGTGACACCTAAATATATTCACTGAACTGTTTTCCCTATGCCGATGATTTGCCTTTTTATGTAACGTCTTAACTAACTCTATGATGTAGTTTTTATATTACTTATATTTTGCACAAGCTTTTTGAATGAGAAATATTCGATGTGTTCCATTTTTAGTCATTATTATGAAAAATGTAATAATAATTTGAAAATGGTATTCTTTTTACAGTCAACAATTGACTGTAATTAAAAATGGAGGAATTCAAATGAGTAAAAGAAAACAGACAAGACCTATGCCTACATTAAGGTTTCCCAATCAATTAGTATGTCTCTACAAGTATATTTTTAATTCTAAAATAGGAAAATAAATTTTTATATAAAAAAGTATTAAGAATTCACGAAGTGAGCTCAAATTTAAGGAAAATTAACTTAAAACGAATTAAATTTAATAACGGAAACAAACATAAATGTTTATAATGTTAAATGGAAAATTATAAATTAGACAGAGTTTAAATGCTAATTAAAAACATATAAAAATTATTATTTCAAAAAGCAAAATAATAGTTACAAACAGAAATTGTGCTATAAACAGTGAATTTTGAATTTGAATTGACTCGAGTCAGGTCGACGATTTACAGGAGTCAATTTAAATTGATATTACGTCTATAATGTCAACAAATTTATTCACTGGCAATTATCATAAAAAAGTATGGTAGATGCTTTTAAATATTGGATAATTTTGTTTAAAAGCATAAATCAAACAATTTTTAGTATACAAATGAGCATACAATTGTTGGTCATGATCTGGGAATTTTTTTACTTAAGCTCAAAGTAATTATATGCATATCATATGAGTAGAGCCCCACATTCAAATAAAATGGTTTCAATAAATATCTAAGGCTTTCGGATTAAATTGTTAAATTCCAAAAGATTAACTAAAGATTACTTCTTCTTAACTTAAACGAAAACATACGTCCACTAAAAGAGTTCGAAGTATTTAGAACATTTCATTTAAAGTTTGCTTTCATTTGCGATATGAATTTTAATGTAGTGTCCTTTAATGAGCAGAAACATTTCTTATTAATTAAAGAAGCGTTAAAATCGCCTCAACTTGAACTCGCGGCCAAATGATACTAAAAATTAAAAAAAAAAACTTTCAAATCAATTTAGGCATGATAGAATTTTATTTCCCAGCATTTTAATTGGTCGCTGCTTCGATCTGAATTAGAAGGCTCTTTCTAAAACGGAACTTTCTTTTTGGAATGATATATTTTTACATCTTTATTCATTGTGAGAAACGGGATTTTACTACCTGGAAAGCATGAAAATGTTTTGAGGGGAAAAAAATGTACCATTCTTTATATTGGATTTTCTACCGATCCTTTTGGAGCTCATAATTAAATTTATCCTAATTAAATCTTTCCTTTGACAGGAAAGCAGGCGTAAAGGAAAAAAAATCTCATTTATCTTTAGCATTTAATTATACATTTCGTCTTGTCTATTTGTTTTATAACATCATAAACTTTGGTCATAGCATTTCCTGCATTCTTTCATCTTGTCTGCTCTGCTTGTTGATGTGGCATTCAATGTACTGCAAAAAATGGCGGAGCGGTTCTTTGCTTTTTACTGCGCATCGATCCCTTAACCTTATGTCGCCAAAATGTTACTGTAATTGAATTTTGTTCATCAATATTCATTAAACTACTAAGAAATTTTTTTAGCTATTTGATGTGTTTGTTGCAGAAATACAGATACATAAAAAGAGGTAATAAACTAATAATACAATATAATGCAATCAGATGAAAACACGAGAAATTTGTATGTCGAAGCTAAAGATGTTTGAACTAAGAGCGCATCCTCATTTTATAATACGTAGAAAAATGGTTGCACCTGCTAGATATTTGATTGAGAACACGAAAATTCTTTTCCAAAACAGGAAATGATTCAGCATGCTTAATGCAATGATTAGCAAGCGAATTTTTTTCAGTACTTAAGTTTGAAATTGAATAAAAATTTTGCTTCAGATTAATCCTATATGACTGATGATTGTTTGGTTTTCATTTTGCTGTAAGTCAAAAATTAGTAAATGTCAATCAATTTTCTTTGTTACCATTAATCAAATTATTTTCCATTTAATTTTTATAACTACATATCCATTTACTATGCCATGATAGCAAATGAATACAAAATGCATACAGTTTTTTTTTTCATACATTTTATTTATTTATTTTGCGTATCATTAGTTCAAATATTTTTTCTTTAATTTTCAAATTTGAAAATCCTTGTAAGTGGTTTCATTTTTTTAAATTATTATTTCTTATATGTTTGTAAATTCTGTGCAAAGTTTTTTTTTTCTTTGTACTGCAAATGTTTTGGTATTTAATAAAATTCCTTATCAAACTAGCTTTCTTATCAAATTGTTTAGTGACCAGAATGTATATGAGATGGCATTCTGCTATGCAGGTTAAGAATTGATAGTTTAGATATTAACCCTTAGCTCTCCGAAAAGTAATTCGATGCATTAATATTTGCCGGATAAAAAGACGTGTTTATTGTATATATGAATTTTTTTAAGATGAATTTTCCCGGAAAGTTAATATACTTTTATCACTATTAAGTATTTTTTACCAGCCAAGATTTAAGAAAATAATTACATAAAACGACAAAATGATGCACTGCCTTGAATGTTGTCCGAAAGGAGACGTCGGAGTACTAAGGGTTAAGCATCAATGACCACTGCATAAAATAAAATCTATCAAGTACATTTTAATTAACTTTATTAGCTAGTCGTTTGTACATATTTATTTAAAAATAGGAAAATAACTATTTTAATGCTACAAATCACTATTATTTTCTGAAATGAGCTGAAATTTAAGGAAAATCAGTAAACACGATTGTTAATTTTACTTCCTAACTTACATTTCTAAGCTGCAAGAGGTTTTCAAGACCAGCATCTGAGCTTGTTGTCTTATTCTAAACCGAAACCTCAACAAGGATTTCTATCTTAAAATCATATTTTATGTACTGTAGACCCACATATACAGAGGAATTTGGGTTAAATCGGGTTTTGAACTAGGAACCTAGTTGTTCCTTAACCGAAATTTTACCTGTAGGCCATCGTGATTCCACTAGTAAAATTCTAAGACCTTTAATGTGACGTGTGCTGAATACAAAGCTTTGCCTTTTGTATTAAAATCCAGTTAGGAAGATGCAAATTAACAAAATTAGAATTTATTTAGAAAAGGGGAATGCCTGCTGAATAAATTAAATTTTTATCGTTACTGTCGATATTTATTACTATATTTCTTCAACAAAATTGATTTAAAATATTTACAATTTTTTATAATTTGGTTCTATATTTAGCGAACTTGACAAAAATCTGATCATTTATCTGAATGGTTTTGTTTCATCTACTTGATATGATACTTACCATAATTTTTTTTATCAGATTAAAATACTGAATGTATTTAGATAATAAATATTAATGTAAAAAATAATTTTGCGAGTGTGGGATTATCCTATTGCAGCAAATTTATTATTATATATCATTGTATTTATTTCAATTGACATAAACGATTTTTCGTCTTTTCATCCTTCGCCAAGTAAAATAACTGTATCACTAAAAAGGTATTTTGTGGTTTTGTTCTTAATTTTATTCCGTTGATTTTACGCTACTTATAGTTACAAAGTATTGTGGTTTTTGAATGCATGCCAAAATAAACATTACTCCATCATACTGGGACATTTTAAACAGCGACTGAGTAAAATTTAAACGTTTTTCTGACTAAATTTAGATTTGAGCTCACTGAATCTTAATCCCTTCCAGTAAAATGACGAGCATTGCTCGTCATTGTTTTTCCATACCATATAGCACAATGACAAGCTATACTCGTCACACGACTGAAGTTACTGTTAAATATGATAATAAATTCCGTTTAAAATTTCT
>JAPMOQ010055686.1:3834238-3871740 GCA_026543055.1 Argiope trifasciata
TGAACTGTGCAGCACTTTTGTCACTTATGCTGATATCATAGATATCTATCATATTATTTACGTTAGTTTGTCTTGGTACAAGTTACGACCAAATTGCTGTTAGTTAGTGGATTTCATTCTTATAAACAGTTAGCATTAACATCTTTTTTACTAAAGAAAAATTCTGTGACGTAAACATAGTAACTAATAAGAATTGTGCACATCATGAAGATCAAAATCATTGGAATGATTCAGAAAGAAGCATCTGGAAATCTGAAGAAATACGCATACATATACCTGATACAGATAATGAAATACATAATAGTAAAATATTACCAAGAAATCGTAAACATGCTGAAAGACAAATATTTGATTTCTGTAAATGCTATGGAATCGTGGGCACATCATCAGAATGGATTTGATAATGTGTTAGAAGTAAAGATAATTTATGAGAGTGTCTGGCGCAAATGGTAAAACTAGTGGCGAATCCAAAATCATTAGAGCTTTTTAAAGAGGTATTTAGTATGAACTTACGAATAACTGTTATATCTATGTTAATAACCTAATTTTAATCAACAATATGTAAAAATTAGGAAATAAGTTTTCTTAAATTAAAAATAAATGGCAATTTCGAGCACAATGTTTCCTTATTAAATCTTACTGGAAAGGGTTAATTTATTACTTACTAATCTGTTTCTTCTCCTTGAATAGAATAATATTATTTTTAAATACTTTAGATCTCGTGCATTGTATGTAACAATATTTGTTTCAATCAAAAAATAACACATTTGACTTTTGATGATTACAAATATTTTCGATTAATTGAATTATTTTTTTTGGGTTCTATTGGTTTTATTAAGGTAACTGAAATGAATTTTTTGTGTCTTTTTTATATTCGTCTTTAAAAGGAAATATTTTTTGTATACAAATATTAAAAGGGCTTTAATAAAAATATTTATTCCTGTTAATTGCTAACTGGCTGGTATCTATAACTTAGCTAAATTGTGACATCATAATTTCATTTTTTTAAAAATAAAATGTAGAAAACAGAGTTTTACCATTAAATTGAGATTTAGAAATCTATTTTCATTTTTTCAAAATTAAATTAGTAATTGCTGTCTTTCTAACTGCTAATTAGAGCTATAAATTTTTTGAAAAAATTTAATCGAGAGTTATTTTTTAACTTTATAAATAATTTCTTTTTAAATTCATATTAGTATAACAGAATTTTTATACTGCAAAATTAATTGTTTGATATTTTACATACTAATAAGACTGTTGTATTCTATAGGCTTAGAAAGATTCTTTAGAGCGAAAACAAAACATGAAATTATTTTAAACTATATAATTACATATATATTTTTTCGAAAATAATGAAGTTATATTTTTTTTTGTAACTGCATATTTATCAAATTTTAAAATTCTAAATATTTCGTTTCAAAAAATACTTTTTAAATATGTTTAATTAAAATCTTTATTGGAAGTATCTTTCTATATACATAATTCGCTCATTTTTTATCAATTACCACTCTAAAGAAAAATATTAATTTATTCGAAAAGCTCTGAAATAGGTTTACAAAGAATATGCAAATTTCGGAACATGTCCTCTATTCTGAACTTTTTCTGGGCTTGCATTTTTCAATTAATCGATAGTTTTCTTAAAAGGCAAACTCTTGCTACTGTAAGAGAAACATGGTTTCTGTTTGTTTATTTAATTAAAATACCTCTTCAGAATCTAAATTAGATTTACCGTTGTCATAGAAACCGAATTAAGATGTAGACTTTTCTCAAGAGCTGAAAAGTTAAATGTTTTTTCTTCTCGATGTTTAAGAATTCGTTAAACAACTCGTGAAGTAAAAAAAATATTAAGAAAATAAATTAGTTAATTTAGAGTTATAATAAGATATTGTGAGGTTCATTGATTTTCCTTTTATAAAATGTATTCATTTACTACAACTTAATATACTGGAAAGTTTTCTGTCACTTAAGTTTGTTTTCTAGTAGTTATGATCATTTTTTAATCAAATGAATAAACTAAATTTGACTTATAAAGCTCCAGAGTATTTATTAAGATAAGGTAACAAAAAAAACGATTTTTTCTTTGAATTTATCATCAAAATGATTAATTACTCATTTTGAAGATGAATGTGAAGAAAACTGAATTTCTTCTTTTTTTATGATTACAAAACTATTTTCATAAATATTGTAGAGCTTCATAAATACAAATTTAGTTTATATATATTTGATTAAAAAATTTTATCATTTATGAACAAGTTACAAAGTGCTTTGTTATATCTTTATGCAAAAGGTAGGAAGCTTTTAAACTTTTTAAAATTTCAATCAAGTGTTCTAGAAAAGTAATTTTAGGAAGAGACTTTTACTGTGTATATATTTCACTTTGAGATACGATGAATAATAATCTATAAAAGTACTTAAAATATAGTTTTATATGAATATATTACACAGGATTTCAAAAGGTATTTTACAAGATTCATTTATATGAGTATTAATTTTGTATACATTTAAAAGTTTTGCTTCTTCCATCATTATTATTTCATTTTTTTTATTTCCAAAATTCAGCGTTAGCAGTTGCTCCATATATTTATCTTAATATTTTAGAAACAAAGTCAAAATTTGCAACAGGAATTTAAGTTAATTTTTGATTTTTTGAAAAGTTATTTTTCTCTTAGTATTCAGATGTAGTTAAACATTGAAGAAAGGTATTCAAAATAGGGTTTTGTAATAAGACTGTTTTTAAAAAAATCAAATTCTGTCGTAATGGCAATAATTAGTATTTTAAATTAAATATTGCAATAAAAATACTATGTTAAATAGTTTATTCGTAATAGGAAATCAAATTGTACAAATTTCGTTCAATTATTTACAAATTTTGATAATGAATGTGAAATTTAATATTGCCAACCATATAATTACAACGTATACAATAACGACATTAGCGCAACAACAATTCATTGTAGCTTTCAGCTTTTCTTATATCCGACGATGTAGGTGGTACAAAATATTTTATTAGTTTGTTGTTGATTTAAAACTCGCAAAAACAATTTGGTGAGAAAACCATAAAATTATTAATAATCTGAAAATAAATCATAAAAGTCCTGATTCTGAAGAGTTTGAAGAATGACAGCATCTCACATTGTCCTTCAATGCAGATACTAGCATTATGTGCAACTTACTTGCATTGATGTGTAACTCAAAAAATACCCGAAGAAGTATCAGTTCTATTGATGATTCATGTGGTGACGTATCACTTTTAAGAATATATCTGGAACAGTATTACAGAGAAAATGCCTCGAAATGATTGTTGACCTTTGAAAATCATTTGAGCTAAATCTAAGGAGCATGGATGTCAATAGAGCCTGCTCTAGCCCCAATGAGTAAAAAAAAAAATCAATCGTGTATTGCTTTTATGCTGTCCTAAAGATTCTTAAACTACTAGATCTGTTTATCCTTAACTTGAATTGACTTGGAGACTCCTTTTCCCATTTTCTGTAATTTAAACTGACCGAATATCATCTTCCCATGTTCTGAATAATATAACCTATGTTAAAGGACGAAAGAAATTGTAACAACACATTGCATGGATTAACAAATCTATCTGCAGAGCGTGTTTGCTGAGCAAGTAATGCGGCCTCGATAGCCAAATGTAACTTTTCATAAGTCATTAACCCATTTGCATCATATGAAAATATGAAAAAAAAGGCCCATATCATGGAGAAAATTTTATTTAATATTTAGTTGTAAAATTGTATAAAAATAGAAAAATCGTTTTTGAGCATTATTTTATAGTAATTTTGTTCAGTATGGTAATATTTGAAGTGTGGGATGCATATAGGTATATAGTATATAATATAAATATAGTATATAACATATTATATGCATAGCATATAATTTGATGTAGCGTATATATACGTTCCAATGATAGTGACCAGGAAAATTGAGCTTATTTATACGCTAATGATGTAAATGGGTTAAGAAACAAAGATAAGTCTCCAAATATTCCTCTCTTTTCAGCTGTGAGACTTTCTCTTTTGCCAAACCAACGATTTCAGTCGTTAACCTCTGCTTTCATTCTCGTAATTAGCAGAATAGTTTTCATTTTGGGTGACCTTGGCATGGTCTTTATCAGACTGTATAGCCTAAGAATTCTTCACGTATTTTGTGTCTTCCACAAAACTAGAAACAAATTATATATAGCACTAGTAATTACATTGTAGAACTGAAACCGCGTCCTATTTTATCTTAAAATTTTTTATTAAATTTCCAATTTTTGTATAAAAGTGTAGTTGGTCACTAATTGTATAACATCCATTTATACATTGGTGTTTCAGTCTAATTGGTAATTAGTTAATTAGGATTTTGTGGCGCAAGAGCCATGTCTGGTCATGCAGCGCCAAACATATGGTTGAAGAGATACAGTAAAATTCTAAAGATTTAAAGAAAAGGTAAAATTTGTAAAAATTTATATATGTGGAGATAAAAAAAAATTCTTGTTAAATAAGATGGAAAATACCAATTTCTTTCAAGAAGGTAAAAATATTTGAATTCGGATGCTCACCCACCAAGTCACTAATGCTTGAATATGACGTTCCAAATAAACGTAAACGATGAGGATTAAAAATTGGACATTCAGATAAAACATAAATGATAACCAAATTAACATGACATGCAAAGCAGACTGAACATCGCTCTCCAAACAGCAGATGTTTATGTGTGAAACGGGTATGGCCAATGCGAAGTCGAGTCAATTTGATATCCAACTCCCACATTGGAATAACAGGCCACTGAGTAATGTCAGGATGAAGGGAATGCAGTCTAATTGAACACCTTTGATTTAATATTAAAAGATTTCTTATTTTTAAAAAATAAAATTTCCTTTATCTTTTCTTTGTTATAATTTGATGCTCACTAAATGTGATTTTCTGTTCCAGGTTCAGCGACCACCCCTCAAGAGCTTTACTTCACCGTCGAACCTTCCGACACCACAGCTGTCCGCGATGGCTCTGTCCTCCTCAATTGCTCGGCCAAAGGTTCTTCGATACCTGTCTATGAGTGGAGGAGGGATGAGACCAGAGTACAACTGGTTGGAGATGTACGACGGTAAGTTTTTGCTTGTTTTTAGGAAGTAAATATTACTTGTGGTGACTAAGTTTCTTCCTAAAGAACTTTTTTTAAAATCTGGTAACCTTCATATACTATTATGCACTAAAATAAATCAGGTTTCTTCCCCATTAAAACGACTTGAAAACTTGATTCTTTCTCATATAATGCAGTCTTTTGTATTATTATTCTGATAGGCCAAGTGTGCTGCATATGTCCAAAAAAAGGAAGAGTCGCTTTCGACTTTATTCCTAATCCACAAATTAAAATAAGAAGATACCATCCCCTTATAATCCAAATAATGTCTGGACATGGGAGATTTCCTGCATATTTCCAAAAGATTTGGAAGAACGCGAGAAAATAAATGCATTTGTGGGGAAATTGGTACAGTTTACCACTATTTAATGGAATGTATGGAGACTCAGAGTTTAGAAAGGACCTGAAGATTGACAATAAGGATTTAAGTACAGCAGTGATGGTACCAGGTAATCTCAAACTCCTGAAGGATATGATGTTAATGATTGACAGTTTCATTCCAATTGTTTGAGAGATTGCAGATGGGGAGGAGGACAGTCATTTACTGCCCCGAAAGGAATGCTAGTTTGACTGATCGGTCAATGTAAGGCTGGACAATATTTATTGAGCAGTCGACCACAACAAATCCTGTCGATACTGCTTCGTTCAGTGGTGGCGGGGTGGTCGGCTGTATGCAAGAAGAAGAAGTGCCAAGTGTGCTAATTTCATTGATGGTGGTTTTCAATTAAATACAGAACAGATTAATAGCACGATGAGGAGTGTTTCCACTTTGGCGTAATGTAGTAAGCTATGGTGAATCAGAAAAAAGGTTGTGGGTTCTATTAAGTTGCACTCTTAATATCATCCAAATCTTTGTAGATCGATGTGGAGTTATATGGATCGATATATTGGAGTTATGTCAGACTTTTACCACAAATTTTCTATGTTCGCTTGACCCCTGTAAAATGACTCATTCCTATTTTTAGTCTTTGACAGACCGGGCAAAATGTACATCGATTTATATTATAATTATCACTGTTGAGTAATTGGAATAACTGTTGAAGGTTGTTATATTGAATGTGCTAAGTAATTGTTTTGAATGTGCTCCTACACATTGTGAAGTTATTAAAAAGTTATCGCCCATTTTCAATGACAGTAACAACACTTTCAACATATTTTCTAGTATTCCGCAATGAATCGTACTTTTTGAAGGAGGGGGATATTAATTCCTCGCCACTGTAATTTGAAATTTACAATCGCCAAACGTGTAGTTAGAGATTTGCAGATTACTCTCACCAAGTATAATATACTTATTCGCAAATGTTTTAAATATACATGAATAAATCAAATTAATTAATTTTTCAGGTATAAAAAATAAGTTAAAGTCAATTGTATAAAAATATTTCAAAATATTGATTCAAGATTTTTAAAAAGTGGTTTGATTTCGTAAAAAGTATTTCCCATTTTGAAGTTCTTCAACTTTGTTAAACAACTATGTAAAATTAATCCTTGTAACTATGTTAAACTACTATGTAAAATTAATCCTTGTAACTTTTCTGTGACTAATTGGATGAACTACAAAAATTGAATTTCTTATAATAGTAGTGGCTAATAATGCAATTTTAATGCATTTCTTTCTTTTTAACTTTTATAAGTTTTTATTCTAGACATTTTAGTTTAATTAACTTCTTGTTTGTTCTTTTTCAAAAAAAAAATGTGTTTTGATATTTCGCGTTTCCAGTTTTGAATTATAATCACAAAAAAAGCTTCCAACAGTTTAATCAGCTTCTTTGTTAATATTACAATTTTTTAATGCAATAGATTATGATTTTAATCACGATCTGAAAAAAAAAATATCTCTTCTTATCACATTACATTTTTAATCAAAAACAGTAAAATATCTGTTATTAGAATTTTTTTCTTATTTTATTGTTTACTTGAGTGCAAAAATTCTTAAAAGCATCATGCATGAATGTAAATTTCTTATTCAAATAATGTATTTAGATAAAAGATTTCCTTTTTAAATCCTAAATTTTTTCTTATTGGCTCTTTGTAAATTCTTATATTTCGAAAAGGGAAAGCGGCATTATATAGAAAGAATAACAAATTTGGGATTAACTGTTGGCTTAAAAAATATTAACTGATTTTTAATCAAATTGATAATCTATTTTCAAAACTTAATCAACTACAGTTCTGTTGAAATTATTGATGCTCAAAAGTTTTGTTCTCTTTATAAATTTTTGAAGGGATTTAAGCATCTCAATTAGTAATAAATAACATTAAGATTACGGAAGTTTTAAAACTTATATTCAGTGTAATTTCTTCAAATAATTTCTCTTTAATTGGAAACAGAACATCTTTCTTGAGAAAATAGCGTGCTTTGTTTCAAAAAAATCATACTGAGAAAATGTGGCACTTGAAATTGATTAAATTCAACGAGGACAACAAAAAGTAGTGAAAATTGTGCCTGACAAAGTTGGAAATCACCTAGATGTAAATAATTAAATAAATATTTCAACTTACTTTGTAGTCAGTGAAATTACTTTTTTTTCCTACGTCATTGTTTAATTACTTCAAAGGTCTTTTTTTAAATTTTGGAAACGAAACATTTTTTGAAGATCATTATTTACCAAAGAATCAGTAGTTTTTGAAAAATGAAGTGTTTTGAAATGCAGTTATAATCAATAATTACTATCATGTAGGAAATGTGTTCACTTTTTTTTCAGTTTTACACCGCTTTGCATTGCGTATCTTTATTTCTTTCAATAAGCTTTGGATATAATTTCAAATTATTATTGTTTATTGAAATCTTAATTAAAATCTGCAATGCAAAAGCCTATGTCATTTTGACTGCAGAAAGCTTTTTAAAATTTTTAACTTATCCTAATCCATGTTTACATCGATTCTGCATTTTTGAGAAGACCAGTAAAGATAGTTAACGCTAAATTATCTATGTTAATAAAACTTTTTATTCAAGTATTTAAACCAGGGCTTCGAACCGGAACTGAACCGAAAACCGGAAACCGGAAAAAACCGTTATTTTGGTCGGAACGAAAACCGGAACTGAACCGAAAAAAATATCGGTTTATTTCGGTTCGATATATCTTCGATATATAATAAATAAAAAATTGCGTGTAACTCTCAACCGGCTCTTTATTCTTTTGTGTTGCGCTCCAAACTCAGTTGCGCCCCTGACGGCCACCTTTTTCGCCAAGTCCTCATACGGCTCTGTCTTCTGATGTTGAATTACTGATAACGTAAGTACCAGTGTATTGATTTTTAAAATCTATTTGTTCTGTATACTAATAGCACATTTTCTCAGACTATATTTTAAAATTTGTCTATGGTTTGTTCGATAACACTGAATAAAATAATAAAATACACCAAAACCTCTTTTTTTCAATGCTTACTTTTACGCGATTTTGAATTAACACGGTTTAAATTAGAATTATATTTTTAGTACAAATAAGAATATACATAAAATGAAATTATTCATTTGGAACTGAACCGAAAACCGTTATTTTTGGCGGAGCGAAAACCGGAACTGAACCAATATTAATTTTTTAGTTGAACCGGAACAAAAAAAATTACGGTTCGAAGCCCTGATTTAAACCCTTTAAAATTGTAAAAAAAAAAATTCTATAATCAACTGTTTACATGTGTTATGAAAAATATTGCTTACGTGTATGTGATAGACTAAATTAAATAAAAATAAAGTTACATTATTTTTAAAAAATTATTTTAAATGAAAATGATCATGTTTCTTGAGATAAAAGTAAAAATGTAAGTCTAATTTAAACATGATTTACATGAATTTGAAAAATCTGTATGTGACATAAATGGGTTGGTCGAATACAGAGTATGAATCTGAAAAACTTTTATGACACAAATGGATTGACCTAATACACAGTATGAATTTGAAAAATTTGTGTACGACATAAATGGCTTGGCCTAATTCAAAATATAAATTTGAAAAATTGTGTATGACATAAATGGATTATTCTAACAAAGAATATAATTTGAAAATTTGAATATGACGTAAATGGATTGGTCTAATACAGAGTATGAATTTGAAAAATTTACATATGGTCTAATGCAAAGAAGATAAAGTAAGAAAATAATCTCCGAGATTTAAAATACATACACATCTGTAATAATTGAAAGAGAAAGCAAATGCTGGTTTTTATTTCCATTTTCCATGTAAACCATAAAATGGAAGCTAAATCCATCAATGCTGCACTGGTCAAAGTCTCAAAACCGTATGGTTTACGATTTTCACATGAAATGCACAGTATATATGCCAATTCGTTAAATGAGTTACAGAATACCAGTAAAATTCAACAATAGTTGCTTCACCACTTTTAGAGAGATCTGGAATACCGTATTGATACGAGTTTTGCCTCGAAATGAAGGTAAATAAATTGTTTGTAAGTACTCAATCTCAATCGAAATTTTTCCTTTTTTAAGGAGATATTGTTTAATTTCATATCCTTTATACTTACTTAGAATGCAACTTAAATTCAGCAATTATTTTGTAATTAACTTTTTTTCTGAAAAAAGTTTCTTTATAGGAACTCCTTGTAAAAAGGCTTTGTCATTATTCACTGTTGGAAGATCTGCCCGCAGCAAACAGCTATTCTTTTCAAGCACTCAAAATGGAATTGCGTGATTTTCCAACTACATTTACAAGTACCTAGTTGAATTATATTTTGTTGTCAAGCGAGACGAAATCTTAAAGATACATTGTTAACATTTTTCGGTAGCAAAAAAACAATCAAAAGAATGCGTGATTGTTAATTGCCGGCAGCGGTTTGCTCACATCTTTATAAAGCTGAGATGTTTAGCTATGCTCTGTATCACGAGAATGTTTTCTTTTCAGATCCATCATGAACAATGGCTCGTTGTTCATCAGCCAGGTGCACCACACGCGGAATGAAAGACCCGACGAAGGAATGTACCAGTGTGCGGCCACCTTCAAAGATGTTGGGACTATCGTCAGCAAGCCCGCCAAACTTCAGATCGCCAGTAAGTGTCATTCACTTTTCATTAATAAAAATGTTCAATTACCAAATAAGTGATTCTTTAATGAATTCTTTGGAATGTGAACCATTTGAATGACAAACTTTTTCATTGAAGATGTTTTAAGTTCAGTTAAAGAGCACTTGTTTGGAGAATGAGTGCCTCAGAAAACAAATCCTAAAAAGTAAATGTTGTGAACAGAATCTGTAGAATTAAATATATTTTCATCTACTGTACCGTTATAACTCTTTATAAAATTTGATGGTCAGAATAACAGCAGGCTTGGTATGGAATAGTTGCGGATAAAAAATATATCTAAATATTTTTCACATTAACATTTTTTTCATCGGAAGTTCTTTAAGAAGACAGTCGCATGTTTTCCCACTGAAAATCCTTAAAGAAAATGACGAAATGTTTGCTTTGTGGAACTTTTTCAGAAAGCCACCAGATGTTGTTTTTGTAGAATGTGATAGTCAGAAATAACAGCAAACTCGGTATGGAATAGTTGCGGATAAAAAATGAGTCTAAATTCATTGTATAAACTTTTATGTATCAGTATAGAGTTTTTAGAATGAGGATCTGATAATTCATACTGGACCCTTCAATACTCTATGTAATTGGTTTTTCTGTCCTTTGTGAATTTTTTTAAAGAGTTCATGATTATCCTTTCAAACGAAACGTAAAGGATTTTTAGTGGATTTTTTAGTGGACATAAAGGATTTAGTGGATTATCTGGTGACTGCCTTAAGGTATTTCCTCATTGCAAATCCATCAACAATACAAAACATAACGCCATCCTGATGTCTATAACACTGAGTTATCTCACCAAATGGATAAGCATAAGATGGAAGGAAAAAAAGGGGGCACCGATAAATGATTTTTTTAAAAAAAAGATAATTAACATTGGGTAAATCAATTGACCCAATCAATCGATAATTACAGCTATGATGGAAGAACTGACAAACTGATTTTGATGAGTGATATTTTGGCTTCATCTATTGAATGGCCTCGAAGAGGTCTTGGTACTTATAAATGGGATTTATTTGAACTTGGGTCTTGCATCGAGAAAAAAAAATTCGGTGCAACTCTCTTGTACCTTTTTTCCTCGAGACTTATTTCTGGCTTTCTCATGTAACATGACAGAGTTAGCATGGACTCATTAGCATTGTGAAATCGAGATCCTAACTACCACAGGAGTGCTACCAAATGAAATCTGTGTAGATGTATTGGGAATGGGTCGAGTCCAGTGAAGAACTGGACGACCTTTCTGTTCCAGTTGACCTTTCAGAAAGAAAGCAGACATTTTCAAAGACAAGCAAATATATGAAAATCCTTTAAGGAAGACAGCGAAACGTGTTTTCCCTGTGCATCTTTTTTCATAAAGATAATCGGACATTTTTCACTGAAACTCCTTTAAGTGGACAGTTGCATGTTTTCCCTCTAAAATCCTTAAGGAAAATAAATAACAAAATATTTTCGTTGTGGAATTTCTTCAGAAAGATAAAAGATATTTTTTCACCGAAAATCCTTCAGAAAGAGTCATATGTTTTCCTTATGAAAATCTTCAAGGATGGCCACTAAATATTTTCCACCGAAGATCCATTAAAAATTTCATTTACTAAGGCTTACTGGTGCTGAATCAGACTTCTGCTTAGATGCTTCAAGCTCGTTTTAACAAACAGATTATTCTATTATCATAAACTATTTCCTAAATGCAAATTAAACAAAGTAAAATTGGAACTATCACTTTTTCTTATTAGAACTAAAATTTATTTTTAGTATCTTAGCGCAATTTAATCACGACATTCAAATCGTTCTTCCTTACTATTAGCATTTCATCTTTTTAAATTAATTTTCTATGCTCCTAGATCTTCCGAGATTTGACGAGCAACCTCATGATTTGACTGTGTATCCTGGGCAAACTGCATACTTTCCGTGTTCCATACAAGGGCATCCACCAGCTGACATCATTTGGTACAAAGACGATCGCCTTCTGAGACTGGACAAAGATCGTATGACCCTCCTACCAAGTGGAGCCCTCGAAATCCAACATGTGAAGTCCTCAGATAGTGGCACCTATAAATGCAATGCTTCCAACATTGAAAGGCATAGAATTAGTGCCACTGGAACACTTACTGTTAGTTTAGATTATGGTGAGTATGAAAACAAAATATGCTTGAGGATTCTTTGAAATTTAGTTTGCTTTATTTTATTTTATTTTATTTATTTACTGGGTTATTTATTATTATTCATTGTCATCGATCTCCAGTTTATGTTTAAATTATAATGAACATGTTTACAAAAATAATGTTCAAATAATAAAATAATTAGTACAATAGCCAGCGTCCTGGCATACGGGTAGCATATCTTATCCATTATCTGGGCGTCCCGGGTTCGAGTCCTGGTTCGGGCATGGTTGTTCTGTGTTCTCTCTGAGAGATGTATAAATGACAGCCCCCCCCCGTAAAAAGAGGTTGTGCAAGCGAATGTGTGTGTGTCACCTTCATTTGTGCTAGAAGTCAGACTTCTACCCTCTGGGTGCTCAGGGGTCTTTACCCTCAGAAGCTACCGCCACCCCCTTTCCGTGGGAACACGGATACGACATCATCATCATCATTAGTACAATAAATGCTTCTCTAATGGTAAATCATTGAAAATGCTTTTTAATTTTGGGATAAAAATCTGCAATTTTCTGAAGCAAAACTTTTTATTATTGAGAGAAAGTTGTTATACTAGAAGCGGTGATGACATTTTAAAAGCATTAACATTTCAGATAAATATTCAAAATATTTCAATTTTTTAAAGACTAAATATTCAAGGGCCGGGATAGCTTGGTTGTTAGGGTGTTGGATTCGCATCCCTTGGGTTGCGAGTTCGAACTTTCATGTGTGGTGGTTGCTGACGTACTTATAGATCTGACGTGGTCACAAAGTCTTCTGTGTCGAGAGTAATACCACTGGAGGTACTGGTTCAGAGGTGATCGTTCTCTGATTCAGGTCTAAATTACGACCTGTAGATGAGTGAATGAAATTTGTGAATGAAGTCAATCCCGTAAAAAGGGCTGTGAAGCGTGAGTAACTAACTCGTACTCTCTGCCCTAGATGGTGATACTAAAAAAGAGGAGCAAAAATATTTTGGATTAAATCACAATGGTTCGTTAGTCAACAGGCTTTCAATGGCAGTGCCATTGGAAACAACAACAAAAAAATATTTAAAATTTTCATAACTCGTCAAAAGTAATTTATGGTTTCCAAAAGAATATTCTATCACTTCAAAATCTAAAATATTACTTATCCCTTTCTATAATTTGATTGGAATTCTTTTCGTAATATTTGCTTAAGATATCATATATATATTTAAAATAATTTGCAAAGCAAAAGAATAGTTCTGTCAATGTAATAATTCAAAAAACTTTTAACTATCATAATTTTGAAATCGATTCATAGAAAATCTCGCTCGCTGTCCTAGCATAAGGGAATATTATTACTACAAAATGTAAAGCGTTAGATGCATAAAATTTACGCCTGTTAAAAAATCATTTTAGAATCAAGTTTCTTATGAAATCCACCAATGGGTTGAACCTTATGTCAATTTGTATTTTCGCATTCATGTACACGCGACGATCTGGATAAATGAAATTTCTTCATGATCGAGTTATTAAAATTATAGTAGTATGTCTGATTGAAATTTCAATCGATCTGAAAAAGGGACTCTAAATTACGCATTCATTTTTTTTTCTACTGAGCAGAAAACATTTATTGCATGCTGCTACATATAAACATATAATAATCTCTGAAAATTATATACAACACACACGCAAAAGAGTAGCGTAGAACGACCGGTGTTTATTTACCAAGAAATTTCCATTACAACTTTCATGTTGCCATAAAATTAATACAAATTTATAGTTTGATTTACATAGCGTCATTCTCGAGCTCGAGATCCTCCCCATCCTGTTCAACCTCCAGAGGTATAACCAGTTGAATTGGGCGAGTGAACTCTTTTCCTTTGGCACGAAGGATGCAGGTGCGAGTTCGTCTGTCACGACCATCGATTAACTTCACCACGAGAGCCTTCTTCCACATTTGTCGAGGTCGTAGATCTTCCTGCAATAGGACCAAATCGTCAACTCGTGGTGATTGTTTTACCTTTCTTACTTGATGGTATGTACGTAACTCCAAAAGATATTCTTGGGGCCATCTTTTCCAGAATGTATCCAGTAGATCTTGTTCTTACCATAAATTTTTGTGAGCGTATTATTTCTAGACTCGGGTTCGGATGGAACAGTGGTCAACTTTCGACCAATTAGGAAATGTGCTGGGGTCAAAGCTTCCTCTGTATCTCATAAATCAAAGGTCTACTGTATATCATCGTTTGGTTTGACCTATTAGTAGTTCCCACCAATAAATTTTCTAGGTGACATATCACTCCTGTAGATTTCTAATTAATATAACATTTGAAAATAACCAGTAAATAGCTTATAAAAAATAAGATTGATTGGTGGATTATTTCCATAAGGTCTTTATAACTAAGCTATTATTTAAATTTATAAAATAGCTCCTTAAGCTTTTTTGCAAGTTAATATATTTATGGCAAAGAAGAATCTGTGGGTTGAATTCTGTGCCATAAATCACTCTCTGGAAACTTAAAACCGTTCTAGTTTTATTAAAAGTCATCATTTTATTCAAAGCTTCGATTGATAGCCAAATCTCAGCGGTAATTTAGAACCCTTCTGGCAGTAAGTAGCCAAAGAAGTTTTATGGGCCCATTAGTTTAACGAGAATAGATTCACTTCAATATCTTTTTAATGGTAGCCTGCCTTTACAACCTGCGAAGTGTTAGATCAGATTACGGCTTTGGGAGCCGATTAAAAAATCTCTACCCCTTCTTTTAGTACTTCAAACATCTTACGTGCTACCACTCCCTCTTCTTGATACTACAAGAAGCAATTTATTGTGCTGGAAAACGCGCTACTTGCAGAATATTTATGGCCGCTTAAAATGATTCCAAAAGCATAAAAAGGAAAATCAAAATCCCGGATTGATCAAAAGCGGAGCGATAATGTTTATGCTGTCAGAATTTGTTTTGGAAAAAGTGGCATTTATTCCGTGCCTTCAAGCTGCTATGAATTTTCAACGCATGCAAGGAACTTGTTGTTTGAAATGTATTGTATAAGCGTAACAGTTTCGAAAAGAGCTCTTAAAATCATTCCAGAAGTTGCCAGTTGTTGGAGCTTGATTTATAATGAGATTATTTAAACTATAAAATGGTTGAAAACGAACATTCTTGTTGAATATATTGACTCATTTGTGAAATGCTACGAACCTTTCTATCATAAATGCGTTAGTTTTATATTTATTTTTAAATGCACGCCCTGCAGGTATATATCACGAAATATGTAAATATGTTGGCTCATGTATTAAAAATTATTGCTCACTATAATTTTAGATCGAGTTTTCTGTTCTTGTCGTCATTACGTAATTTATTCTAAAATTCTAAGGTTAATTTATTTTCTATTTTCGTCTTTTTGCCGAAAGTTTGAAGCATTTTAAATTGCGAAGTATCTTTTTAAATGAAAAATATTTTGGTGATTTTAAACAGAAGAATGATAATGCTTGTGATTTTAAATAGAGTATATTACAATAATTGTAACGTGTGATTGTAAAAGTTTAGTTTTCCCTTTATGTTTACGAACGGCTAATTGCAACTTCTACTTAGCTTAGTTTTTTCTTTATATTTACGAACGACTAATTGTATCTTCTATAGGTTGGAATTTGAAATCCTTTGTGATTTTAAATAGAGTATATTACAATAATTGTAACGGGTGATTGTGAACAACTAATTGTAACTTCTATAGGTCGGAATTCGACATCCTTTTAGCAATGACACTTATCTATTTTGATTATAGTGCAACGTAATATATTATACATTTGTATTTGATTTTGAAAAGAAAAGCACATGGCCCAAATAAGTGCAAGCACAGGAAAAAGAAAATAACGGTTGTAAATAAACCAGTATGAGTGGTCTCCCTAACTTTTTCTCGCATACTCGCCTTGCATGATATTTGCATACAATATTGCCGCATAAAGGAAGCTTACCACGAGCTCAGTGGTCAGCTGAATGGTCAACACATATAATCCAAACCCAGAGTTTGCGGGTTCGGTGCTTGACATGACTGTTATATCCAAAGTATGGATTTTTAATTTGTTTCCTTATGTTCTCTAGACCTTTCTTTATTATGTAAATTAGTCTTTTTTAGAATATTTTGTCCTTCTATAAAAGCTGATACCCACTAATCGTGGGCAACTTCTCGACCTTGGAAAGTTGTAATTCGCTCCTTTCCTTCAATAAACTTGTTTGTTAGTCAAAAGCTGACGATGTGTTTATTTGATTTTTCTTAACAATATTTACTAAATATTAAATTTTGGCATGGATTAAGCATTTTCACTGAATGGTGTTATTCTTGAGGAATTATTTGGCGAATAATGAAGGTATGCGTTAGAAGTATTCAAAATATGAAAAAATAAAAGATATAATAAAGGCTTGGGCATGAAGATGATAGATAATTTGTTCGTCTTTTTTTTGTAAGTGCCTGATCATAGGTTTCAATTTCTTTTATTACGATGTAGTCATTTTTTACAATTTTTTCCGAAGAATCTTGTTGAGAGTTTCTTGCAAAATCCTTGTAAAGTAACCTGACTGAGGTCTTTATGGATGTCCTAACACACCACAGCATGTTAGTGATTTGCCGAATCGTCTCATTTTGTAATTTTTCTAGTGTGGTGATGTGACTCTTGGCAGAAGTACTGGTGAATGATCTTGTAGATCGAAAGTTTATTCTTTTGAGAGAATTTTAGTTAAAATTAGAATATTTGCCTTTAGCTTTACTCTTATCTGCGTTTTGCGATTTTTCATATAGTTCTAAAGCATTAATTTTCTCAGTTTTTATAAATTATTTTAAAATATTGTAAATATTTTTTAAAATCTTTTCTTATTTTTATTACTAAGTTAGTATTACTATCAATCATAATAAAATGCTATATATTTTTAAAATTTTCTTATTGAATACCATATATTTTCATTTTATTATCACTGACAATATGATATATATTTTCACATATTTGAAAATTATTTCATTTTTATACTACGAGTAAATTTTATGAATTATTACGTACATTTTTACGAATCATACAGCCATGCATTTTTCTCTTGATTACACTTTTAAAGCGTTAAAAAACATTAGTGAGAGAAAATTTTCCTGTAGGAACACCCGAATCCGCCCCAAAGGGATTTTAATAGAGAAATCTTTAAAAAATTAAGTAGTAAACAATATTTTCAAAAGTTCGTTTTTTTTTTTTTTTTTTTTTTTTTTTTTTTTGGCGCTTTTGCATCTTGTACACGTGCATGGGAAATTTATGTTTGAATAACGAATCTTTTGATAGCTATTTAAACTCTATTTTTTTAATTGTAATTGTAAGCTTTTCACTGGTGTAACGCCAGTTTGGGCACACACCTAATCATCATCAGAATACATCAGAATATTCTCAGAAAATATTATCTTGTATAATTTTTTTTCTTAAAATTGGATCAATTTCATTGCATAGATTCTGTAACCATTGGTCCTATTAATTTCTATTCATGAATGTTTATTCATTTTGTTTGATTTCTAGCTGAAGTGAGCAAATTATCGGCGCCACAGTTCGTCGCCGTGCCCCGAAGCAGTTTCGTGGTGGAATCCGAGAGCATCACTTTGGATTGCGCTGCGAATGGAAACCCAACTCCCAAAATCACTTGGCTGAAAGACGGGGCAACTATTGACTTGCAGTAAGTTGCAAGTTATATATTTTTTAATGAAACTGAATCGTCGTTTTTGTAGTATAACAAAAATATCCACTATTTATGAATAAATCCACTATTCTTAAATTAATTTTTTTTCTCTAGAAATTTAATCTCTACCTGAAGAAACAATTACTGTGCATTCTTGTTGAAACTAAAAGGAAACATAATGTTGTAGTTGAAAATATTTTCCATTTTATTACAGGTGTAGATTCTATGCTTATGAGTCTTTAAGACTGTAGATTAGAAATAAATCCACTTCCAAGTTGAAATGTACCGCCTATGGGAAGATTTTTATTTTATTTTTGAATCTAATATAGGTAAATTAAAGAATATAAAGTAAACACGAGTCGCTGGGTATAAAATATCAGAGGACAATTTTATTTATATACATGCATTATATAATGAAGAAGGAATATAAAAGAAGAGAATATAAATAAATAATATTGCAAAAATAATAATATAGGAACAGGAAAATCTTTAGATTTTATTATATATATATATATATATATACAAAATAAGCCAAGCGAAAAGGAACACAACGGAATCAAAACTATAACCAATGGAAAAAGAATCGGGCCTGAAAACTTCTTCAAGGGTCACTCCCAGGCAAGGATTCAGAATAAGGGATTTTTTCTGTGAGAGGCATCGGCAAAGTAATAAATAATAAAAAATTGCATTTCTTAAAAAATCATATATATATATAAATATGAAAATTAACAAAATAAGCTAAGAAAAAAGTAACACAACCAAATCAAAACAATAATCAATAGAAAAGGAATCCGGCTTGAAACTTCGTCAAGGGCCACTTTCAAGCAAGGATTCCAAATAAGGGATTTTTCTGTGAGGCATCGGTGGACAATGGTCAAAAGTACTGACCCCTCGTGACCCGAAAATCCCCCGAAAATTAAGGCGAAAGAAACATACAATTTAAACAGCAAAAATCACAAAAACAAAGCAAAACGTTAAAAAATATCACCAAATGAAACAAAAATATATAAAATAAAACTACATAAGAATATTCAGCCAAAATTTAAAACGAAAAACCCAAATAATTAATTAAGGAAACAAAAAGAGAAAGAATTTGCCAGCTACGTAAAAAATCTCACCATATCACAGAACTGCTATTCCAATTATAATACAATGTAAATGAAGATAAATGTAGTTTATGAGCGCCATCTGACCAGGAAGTGGGTTTTAATTATTTTAATGCTTTTATGGTTATATATATATAAGATAAATCATGTAAATAATGTAAAATAGAAACAAAATATCCCATTAAAAAATGAATGCTTGTAATCCAATGTAGGAATAAAATTACTTCTTAAAATTTGATAGATGAAGAAAAGATTAAAATAAATATGTGTAAAAAATTTAGGGAGGGATTATACCGTGGCTGGTAATGGCCATTGAGTATATTCTTAGTTCCTCATGGGTGTGCTTTCGAGGCACTGGTCACTGAAATTACTTTTATCCGTATTGACTAAGGAAAGCGAGGTTGATTGATTTCATTAAATCAAACTACAATTGTAGTAATCAAAATGACATCTCATAAGACTTTTTTAATTTTATTGTTTGAATCAAGTAATAAACGAACTCTTTGAGAAAGATGTTATTCTGTTTTCTGAGTATTATTTACATTCATCGTGTTTTTTTTAAAAAAATCTCATTTGAGGGGTTAGGATCTTAAAATACGATTTGCATATCTATTAAAGTCTTGATATCTTCCAACATACATAAATTTTATTAAATCCTTTGTGGCGGCTTTTTGAATATCGAGCACTAACTTTTTTTAACGAAATGCCTTAGAATAAAAAAGTATAGTCCGGCCAATTCTAAACCTTGATTTGTAATAAAATATATTCAGGCAACGCCAGAATTTGGTGTTCTGAAATAGACAATTGTTATTTTAAAGGTTTAAAAGGACGATGTTTTTTTAGGTAAATTTTAAGATATCCCTTCACTTCAGTTTCTACTTTAAATGCTAAAGTAACCTAAACTGCCTTTTTTATTTCTTAAAAAGTAGTTATATAAGAACAAAAGAAAACAATATCTAAAAAATTTCATTAATAACATAAACCCATTCTTTACGATATTTAAAATTGGGTGGATGAATTTTGGAAACTTTTGGAGTTAGAAATATAATAGATAAATGTTTTGAATCTAAAGTAATAAAGCTCCTTCTAATTCCGTGAATAATTTGAATATACTCTTTTCTTCAATGTAAACATCTCCACTTTTCACACACACACACTTTTTTTATAAGATCAATGCTTCTTTACGCATGCGCAAAGATCCGAAGGATTTCCAAATTCCAAACTGGATAACATCAATAAAATAATGAAATAAGATATAAATATATATAAGAATTTACTTATTTTCATAAGATTTTACACACTGACTGCAACCCTGAAATAGAACCACAGGAATTCCTCTTGAAAAATGTTTTTAAAAAGAATATCAATTACATAAACTTTGCAAGGTCTTGTCAACAAGAACACGGGTTATATCATCCATTGCGTGGCTGTTAACTTATTAATTGATGGCCACAGAGCTTGTATTTCGAGATTAGAACAAGCAGTATGGTCAACAATCTTCATTATTACATTATTTTATCAAAAATTATTCGAACATTTCTTTTAGACTAATTATGCAAAATAAAAATTAGTATTCGTTTTTATTTCATTTATTGAGAAAAGGAGGAAATTAATTTTAAGGAAATTAACTTCTGCAAATGTTTGAAGCACAAACTTTCTTCGAAAAAATCTGATCCTTTGTATTTCTTGATAAATACAAAATTCCTGCTGAGCTTGCATCTCAACCTCGCGTAATAAATCACCAGTGTCATCCACATCGGCCACATCTCCTCTTGATCGCTTCCTTAAAAAAAAGAGATGAGAGCTGTCCAGAAAGTATGTAAAGGATTGAAGAGATTGATATCATCAATAAATGAGGGAAAAAAACAATATTATTTCGAGACATGTTTTTGAAACTAGTGAAAAAAATTTTTTTTAATACTAAATCTTTGCAAAATTAGGTGGAAATATATTAACTATAAAATCGATTTATATAATGTATCATGCCTTAAAATATCGCAATTTTTTTTTCTCTAAATTAGGTAGATGATTTGTAAAAGTTTTCTGTAATGTTTTGTATATTGAAGAAAATTTCTTGAAATAAAGTTGCGTATTGTTAAAAGTATAAAAGGAGAATAGTAGTGTATTGAAATTAAATTTTTAATTTCGTGATAAGAATATAAATTAGAAGCCGAGATCTCATTTGGATTCTTATAAATTTTTTCGGTTTTTTAATAAAAGCAATATGATTTTAATTCGTCTATATTTTTTGTTAATATATTCATTGTGTTTTTCTCTTTCTCTTTTTTTTTTTTTTCTCTTTCAAATCTTAAGTGTTTCATCCTTCTTTTTTACTGCATTTTTTTTTCAGTTTTAAAAATGTCCCGTATTTAAGATTACCTTTAATGAAAATAGCTTTGAGTAATAGAAACATAAGAATAGTAATAGTAGTGTGGAACATTTCTGAATTTCAATTTCTAGTAAATTTGCTCAGGACTTTAAGTCTTGCTTTTCTATTAATTAAAGAACTGCCTTCTTGGTTCAACCAGAATTCATGAAATAATCTACAGATTGAAAATATCAGGCAAAATATATGGGAGGCAATAATATAAATACAAAAAATCAAATAACTATTTCAATTGACTAATCACATGCCCTGTTTTGATATAATTACCATGGAAATGTAAAGAAAAAAAATCGTAACTAAAAAAAATAGCTGGTTAAAGAACTTACTGAATGAAATACCAAAGGTTAAACAATATTTTTTGTAACTAAGTTCGTTAATGGTAAAGAATATAGCTATTTTACTATCACAAAAACTATATTATTTCGTTTTTATATGCTGAAAATATGTTCGCTGCTTAATGAATTGTTTTTCATTAAATTGATGCACTGTTTTCTTTGTTTGATCAAAATTCGTTGAATGAATGAACAGTTAGAAAGTTTACTCAAAAAATGTGATGAATTCGACCGCATGATTTCTTTTGATATAATCATGGTAAAACAAATGAAATACCAAAAACTTCGATGTAATTTTTTCATTATTTTAATGCGTCATGAAGAATAGAACTACTTTACTATCATAAAAATTTTATGCAATCAATTCTATCTCGAGAAATAGAATGTTCCATAAACTGCTTTCCCACATAGGTAAGAATGACATTAACAGGGTTCTTTTTAAATATAAAGGTGCAAGCTTACTTTTTAGTCCTCTGTAGCATCTGTTTCATTCATTCTATATTTCGTTTAAAGTATATTTCGTTGGGGACATAGTCCCTTTTATATACTTTGTTTAATATGGATACTTAAGGAAGGACTTGTGGTACATTTGCTTCATTGCGTTTTAAAAAGGTTTAAAACTAGTAATTTTGATTTAAAACATGAAGATCTCAGTGACCATCCAGCAATGACGGATACAAATTTTATGAAGGCCGCGTTGGCTGAAAATCTGCGATATAGTGTGTGCAAAAAAGGGAATACAGTAAAAGCTCCTTATTCGCGCTTCCTTCATTCGCGTTTTCCCTATTCGCGGATTTAAAAGATGCGATCCAATTCCTATATTCGCGACTAAAAATTTCTTTATTCATGGATTTAATAAGTACATAATAATAATCAAAGGATTCCAATAGGTATCCAACCCAATATCCTTTGTAAATGCCTTCAAATGGACTAATAAAAAAAGTAAAATAGATCTTATTACAACTTTGCCTAAAGTATGTTGTTAAATGCAAACTGAAAACATATCCGAAATCGGCGAATGGAATAGGACGAGATCGAACAGACAGAATCAAATGCCATTCAGGAATTGCTTGAATCGCAGGATGAAGATTTGACTGAAACCGACTTGGAGGAAATGTTAAATTCACAGCCCATTTCTGTATTCGCGGAATATTTATGGAACATATACCCCGCGAATAAAGAACTTATATTTCCAGCGCAATGATACTAACTTGATCAAGATAAAATATGCCAATCGGTGAGAAATTTAACCTTCTAGTGGAGACCGACCTTATAAAAGTGTTTTCTAAAGCGGAGCTTAGCCTTCAAACGAAGAATTTTTCCATTATATAAGTCTAGTAAAGTCTACTGCGAGCTTTTTTTTTTTCAAAGTAAAACCATCAATTCCATCAAATACCCCAATCACCATAATAAACTGGAAATTACTATAGTAGATAAACGGTCAGAATTGAGATCGATGAGGCTTTGTTTTTCATCACGACAATGCAAAACCGGATATTGCGTTGACTGTAAGATAAACGATATAACAATTTATTTGGGATGTTCTAATCCATTTCTGTACTCCTAGCTCTTGCCTCATTCAACAATTACTTATTTCTAAAATTATAAAATTTTATCCATAATAAACAGATCCAGTGTGTAAGAGAAATAAAAACACACGTGGGTGAGTACTTTGTAATAAAGCTCTAGTAATTTTGGAAAGGGGGAAATGAGACATTAAAAAAGTTGGTTAAAATGGTTTAGGTTCCATTCGTTTTAAATAACAAATATCTGGTTGTCCCATGAAAAGTCTCTTGGATAACAAATATTCGATCTTGGGCAACAAATATTGTGGATTGGATTGTGTGGTTTAGTGGCACAAGAGCCATATCTGGCCATACTGCGCCAGATATATGGTTAAAATATAAAATACTCGTCTTGTACCAAAGTATGTAAAAGTAGAAAATATTTGATAAAATTACATTGTAATGTCTCTCAACATTATAAACAAGATGTAAGAAATGACAATAAAAGGAAGTATTAAATAAGATGGTAAAACCCAATAGATTTGAAAAAGATTTTTGTGGGGACATTCCCCTACAAGCATTTGCATGTCTGTTGCTGAAACATGAAAATATTTTTAAACGATGATGTTTAAAATCAGGACATTGGTTTTTATTCATATTTAAGAAAAAGTAAGAAAATTATGGGACACCCTGATATTTGTTATTTAAAACGAATGATATTTCAAGTTATATTTCTTTTTTATCTTAATATATGCTATATAAACAAGCCTGCATAGCAACTTAAACTCTCCTTTCAATTTACCATAATACCTTTTTTCCCTATGATAGAGATGGATCTGATGGCAGGCATCGAATCGTTGGCGCTGGAAGCTTGATGATAAATCCTGCCAAGGAAGGAGACGATGGTACTTATATGTGTCGAGCAGAAAATCACGTGGACTCAGTGGACACCAGTGCCACCCTTGAAGTACAAGGTAAGGAAAACAAATCCTCCCCAGATTTTGGCTCTTATTGCAGAATGGTTCGCTATATTTAATCTATTTTACAGTACCGCCTCGGTTCATCAAAAAACCTAAAACTGTGTACGCATATGAAAAAGAAGACGTCGAGTTGGAATGCGAAGTGTACGGCAAACCTGAGCCGAAAGTTCACTGGTTGAAAAATGGAGACGCAATCATCCAGAGTGAATATTTCAAACTGGTGAATGGCTATAACCTCCGAGTTCTGGGTCTTGTGCGATCCGATGCAGGCGTCTACCAGTGCTTTGCGATTAATCCTGCTGGAGCCGTTCAGGCGACTGCTCAGCTAATACTACTGCAGCCAGGTTAGTAATTTTAAGTTTTATAGGGCATGTATAGTAATATTGTGCTCCTGATATTTAGTCTATTTAAATTATATTCCATAAATTTACATTATAAAGCATCGAATAAAGGCATTTGAACACTTATCAACAAAGAAAGACTACATGCCACAGTTGCATAAAAATAAAAGATTTAAATATATGTTTGAATGCATGGATATATTTCATTTTTTTAATTTGTATAAGAATAAAATTTAATATTAAAATGTATTTGATTGTCGTTTTTAAATAACTTCCTTGTTAAGTAGAGTCTTTTGATAAAACTATTAAACGTAATGAAACTGAAATAAACAGACTCCATAAACAGACTAGACATCATGTACTGACCGATTCCTTTAAAAAACTATAAAATTAATTCTAAATTATTAAGTTTTTAAACATAAACAGATCGTAATTAGAACGAACTCATGGGAATTAAATTTTATTGACATCTTAGTAATAAAAAAACTGAGCCTAGAATGTATGATAAACAGTTCGAAACTTGTAGAAAATGTTATTTATCAGCTTCAGGATTCCCAGCCCATGTACAACTTTTTCAAAGTGCTGTATTCTCTGTTCTAGATAGTAGCATCGGTTTCTTTTCGAGTCGTTAATTTTTTTTATCGGAATTCATCTTTACATGCCTTCCACAAGCTATATATAAAATTTGGCTTAATGCCATCTTTCTATAATTTTTATTATGAACTCTGAAATTTTATTTTGATTCAACAACATCAGATTTTTGGAGGGTCAAATTGAAATTTGCAAGCGTTTTATCAAAAAGTCTATGAATTAATAACACTGTTCTGGAAAAGAAAAAAGAAAAAACCGGAAACTATTCGTGCCATTACAAATTCGTGACTTGATCGGATGAGCCAAGTCAGAATAAACACTTTTCAACATTATATGGTCCATAACCTAAACTCTGCCTCTTGCTTTTTAATTAAGGCAATTCGTAAAATGTCTCCTTATCAAGAATTACAAATGCTTCATTCAGTATATAGGTTGCTTTACTGATTTTATTCCATCCACATTAGTAATTATTACTCTATTATCTATTAACCATGTTAATCACTCTTATTACTCTTGAAAAGAATCCAGGATAGCATTCCTGTCTTATTTTTAAAAAACGTAAAGGAAGCAAGCATGTATCAGGAAGGAAAAGTACTAATTGTGTACGATTAAATATTGTATACTTAATAATTATATTATGTATTAAATTTTATAATAAAATTATAATAATCATACTTTTTTGTAAATCTTATAAAGATCTTAATTTTTTAAGTTAGTTAGTAAGGGTTTTTAAAGGTTTAAAGAATTTCTTCAAATTTTTGTGCTTGCATATTTATTTTTCTCTTAGATAACCTTGGAAAATTGCGAAATTATAGTTTTAAAAAGTATATAAAATTAATTTAGAAGTTTCGAGTATTGATTACTAATTTTGGTAACTGGTTTTTAAAAATAAAAATAATAAAGCAAATTATTGTTTTCTTTTCCCATTTTGGCCTTACTCGATAAAAATCTATGAAATTAAATGTAAGTTTTATAAATCGATTGATTCTCTTAAAAGAAGTGTTATTTCAAAAGCTCCGAAAAAAAGATTTCTTTAACTTTAAACTCACTTTATCTACACATCCACCCTATAATTATGACGATAAATAGTAACTGGTAGATAAAACAAGCTAAATATGTTTTAAATGAGAATTCAGATACATTGATTTTCATGCCATTATGATTAATTATAATGCATATGTCATCTATTTTCTTATGCCAGTCTTCACTGAAATTTATTTTATGTTTTTAAATCTTTACCGGTTATGTAAATAATATTTTATCGGAAATCTACCCATAAATTAAGACGATTCATCAAAAATTATTTCTATATATTTAAGACGGATTATTTTTAAAAAATGCTTTCTTAACTATTGAATATCATCATTTTTGGTAAAGTAAGCATCTTTAAAGACTTAAACTCTGGTCTTTTTTGTAACCATATCCTTTAAAATATAAAATGTAAATTAAAAATGATACTGTATTGTTATTATTTTTTTCATTTTTATTTGAAAGACTAATCAAACTCTTTTCCTGGAGTTATTTGATACATTTAAAACTTGTTATTATTTGCTAGTAAATACTTTTATTTCAGTTCATTTCTTTACAGAATTATTTTATTTTTTCAATTTATTAATTTTGTTTTGTTTTCATTTTCCTTCAATAAACTTTTTCCTGTCTTAACATTAAATACCTATCTTCACAAATATATTTTACCTTCCTGCATCCACTTTATTGTCGTCTTCCACCTTGTATATACAAAACTTAATCCTAACTTACTGATTTAAAATGATAATCTCTTCCTTCAAACTAACCCAATAAAAATAATACTCCATTAAACCTGCTTGTCTTTGCACTTCTGTGCATTCCACTAACTGCCTGTAGTTGCTCCTTCTGCAAAGCCCAAATCCTTCACAGGTGACCAGACGCACAATAAGGAGGTACCCACCTCACCCGTGGACGTGAAAGCAGTCATAGTTTCCACCAGGTTCGTCACACTGTCCTGGACTCAACCAGTTAAAACTTACGGAGAAATCATCGCCTATTCTGTGTATTATAAAGAAGATACATCCACAAGGTATGATAAAACTACTTCTAGTTTGTTTTGTAGTTGTATATTAGATCCGGTCTAATCCGAAGCGGTTGAGGTGATATCTTAATAATCCAGATAATATCTACGGGACAAGAGCATTGCTTTTGTGCTGTGGTTATGTTACTAGGCTTCAGACCCAAAGGTCCTGAGTTCTTTTCTGAGCACAATTTCACCTCCTACGCGGTTGAAACAAATAGCGAAAGAATAAGTATACGGGTTGCCCAAATGAAAAATGGACGAGTTTAATGAAAAGAATATCTTTATTGGAAATCAAAAGAAATTACCATGGGTGTTCTGTCACAGGTTTCATCGTTTAGGTAGCAGGTCTATGCCTTTGCTGTAAAAGATGGTGACTGATTCTTGAGGAAAACCAACAAAGCTTCCTTCACTTCTCCGTCCGAATGGAAACAATGCTGTCTTAAGGCCTTGTCACACGGTGAAGTATCGTCGGCACTTTCCGTCAGTAAACGACAACGAACATGACGTCATTGTGGCGTCACTTGTATGGCGTCACTTCAAAGTTTCACATGATTGGTTGAATTTCGTTTGCGGACAATATTTTCATCACTATCGTCGGTATTTTCTAACTGGTTAGAAAAAGTTGTCGATTATGAAAAACTTGCTTGACCGGTTCTGAGGGTAGAAATGGAAAATAGCTGACGGAAAGTGCAGACGATATTTAGCCGTGTGATAAGGCCTTTAAGTGACCCAAAGACTTAGAGGTCACAGGGTGATAAATTTCAACTTTATAAAGGCCTTATCTCATGGTGAAATTTCGCCAGCACTTTTCCGTTTCTACCCTCAAAAACCGGTCAAGCAAATTTTATCATCTACAACCTTTTCGAGCCAGTTTGGAAATATTGTCCGCAAACGAAATTCAACCAATCATGTGAAACTTTGAAGTGACGACACAAGTGACGTCACTTTCCTTGTCGTTTGCTGATGGAAAGTGCAGAACATACTTTGCCGTGTGATAAGGCCTTAAGGGGTGTTCCAACACTTTCCAACGGAATTTTTTTAAAGGTTATCTGAGTTTCACGGAAGACATTGGGGACAGCATTGTCTTAGAGAAGGATCACATGATGTATGAGAAGGACTGGCCGTTTGTTTTTTATTGCTTTACATAGTTTCGTCACGAAAGTATTGTGTTGAACTGATAGTATTTCCTTCAGGCAAGAATATCAATCAAAAGTCGGTAGTCGATTAATCAAAATCCCTAATACCTCCCTGTTCCGATTAGAATGAATCCATGTACAGCATGACTTTACTTTCAACCATTTCCTCTAGTACGAAAGCTGTCACTGTTAAATGCCGTATGCAGTCCACATTTCTCCTGCCATCTTTTATATCGCTTTTCAGCGGCAGGTACTATTGCTTCTTCTTGCATACAGCCGACCACCCAGCCACCACTGAACGTAGCAGTATCGACAGGATTTGTTGTGGTCGACTGCTGGCAGCGCCATAGCTGCAGTCATTCTGGTGTAATCGCAAGTGTCCACTTTTCATTTGGGTAATCCTTACAATTTCAGTATGAAGTTCAACTACTTTTTAAAAAAATACATGGATAAGGGGTTAAGCCCCTAAGCGTTTTATTTTACCATAGCAAGAAAGATTTTTTGATTTTTATGGTTAATTAATTTTTGATACACAATATTACTGCTAGTAATGATATATTTTGTAAGTTCAAAGGAATGTCATCATATTTAATTACAATAGTTTTATTCGCCAAGTATTCATTTTATCTCGAATAATAATCTCGATTTTTTTTCTATTCGTGTATAGTTTTTGTTTTATATCTGAATATTTTTCATTAAAATTTCACTTATATCTTTAGGTGTATATGTGTCTGTCACTTATATCACATAACTAGTTATAGATATAATGTGCAGTGTTATTAATAAATCTTCACACTGGGCAGAATGCTTAACTTCTAATTTGCTATGCTGGAGCTTCATACAGACATCGAATTATCTCTTCTCAAACATATACGTTGAAACTGTGTGACACACTATAATTTGATGTAAAATCCTTCTTAATTTCCAAAAACTCCAATATTTTATGGATACTTGATTCAATTGGTGAGACATCTCATGCCCGAAACGGAGGATTTCAATTAAAAAAAGCAAAACAGTTAAGTAATTAAGGTTCTCTTGCTCATCGAAATACACTGATGGGAAAAAAAAACCCAACACTAGGAAGGAGCTGTGCTAGATAAACGAAATTTGGTAGTTGTGTTTATACATCTGAAAGATGCTTTTGATTCAAATTTCGAGCTACGCGCGTAAGTGTGGCGATAGTAGCGACGCTATTAACATGCAAATGAGGTTTGGTTTAAATAAGCGCTGTAAGGTTCATGATCTTTATTTACAGTTGAGTTTGACGTAGTGGGTTAATGTTAATCGAGGATGCCTCTGAGAAGACGAAGAAGCCATTATCAACAGCTCACTGACTTTGAACGAGGTCGTGTTGTAGGGCTACGAGATGGTGGGTTTTCTTTCCGCGATATTGCTGAAAGACTTGGCAGGAATGTATCCACTGTGCATGAGTATTGGCGGCAGTGGTCAAGGGAAGGTACTGCCTCAAGAAGAGCAGGTTCCGGGCGACCACGTGGTACCACTGAGAGGGAAGACCGTCGTATTCGGCGTATGGCTGTGGCTAATCGTACTGCGTCTGCAATTGAAATTCGAGCTGCAGTTGGCATCACAGTGACACAACGAACTGTTACAAATCGGTTACTTCAAGGACAGCTCCGAGTCAGACGCCCTGTACAGTGCATTCCACTGACTCCAAACCACTGCCATTTGCGACGTGAGTGGTGTCAAGCTAGAGCTCATTGGAGGACGGGGTGGAGATCTGTTGTGTTTTCTGGTGAAAGCCGGTTCTGCCTTGGTCGCAGTGATAGCCGTTTGTTGGTTAGAAGGAGGCCAGGTGAACACCTGCTAGTGACCTGTCTGCGGCCTAGACAAGCAGGGCCTACTCTTGGAGTTACGGTTTGGGGAGCAATATCGTATGACAGCAGGAGCACTCTCGTGGTTATCCCACGCACCCTGGCTGCAAATTTGTACGTCAGTCTAGTGATACAACCTGTTGTGCTGCCATTCATGAAGAGCATTCAAGGGGGTCTTTTCCAAAACGATGACGCTCTCCCTCATATCGCTGTTGTAACCCAACATGCTCTACAGAGTGTCGACATGTTGCCTTGGCCTGCTAGATCCCCAAATCTTTCTCCAATCGAGCACGTATGGGACATCATTGGACGACAACTCCAGCGTCATCCACAACCAGCATTAACCGTCCCTGCATTGATCGCCCAAGTGCAACAGGCATGGAACTCCATCCCACAAACTGATATCCGACACCTGTACGACACAATGCATGCACGTTTGCATGCTTGCATTCAAAATTCTGGCGGTTACTAATGCACCAACATTTCACATTTGAACTGGCTCTTCTCGCCAATGGCTCTACCTGTGATCTTGAAACTTTAATCAATTAAATAAAATTACCTAGACAAATGTATTCCTAAAATTTCATTACTGAACAATAATTTTTTTTGTGTTGGAATTTTTTTCCAGCTGTGTATATCGTGAGCAAAATTAAAATACGGATATTACAAAGACAACACTGAATTCAAAAATAATTTTATATCTCAAATTAAATAAAAAAAACAAATAAAAGCTCCGTTTTCGTCATCTTAAAATAGAAACATCGATCTTTATCCACATCAAACACCAGTATACAAGCCTTATAATACATGATACAGAACTCTTGATTTGCTAATAATTAAATTCTTTCACTGTTGTTAAGATTCAAAATGTTAAAGAACTTGCTTTTTCAAAACTTATTAAAATAAACTTAATATAATATAAATGCTGGTTAGTTCTGAGTTGTTACATTTAGGAAACAAATGCAAATTTTTATTTGCGGCACACATTTTTGCTGTTTAATTGATAACGAACAAAACGTTCTTTTTTCCAATTTTACTTGAAATGAATCAAGCATTTGTTCATAAAAACTTCTAAAATTTCGATTGTAACTATTCCATTACAAAGAATAATTCTTGTGTGTAAGCAGATGAATTTAAAAAAGATAAAGAAAAAAAAAAGGCATCTTAATTGACTACTTTAACTCAGATTATTATCCAGATTATTTTTTTTCATCGTCTTTTCTTAAAAGCCTCCCTAAGTGCTCTCTTCTTCAGTAAAGCTGTGATATTTTATTCTCTGTTTGCACATTTATTGATTGAAGATATATCACTCTTTTATCTCATTTATCGCCGTCTCTTTAAACAATTACTTTTCTTTGAACTGGTTAGAGTTTTTTTCCCTTATCTCTATCCATTAACTGAAGAGTCTGTCCAATTAAAAAAATTTCTTTTTTGAGGAATGGCACAGATGCTAGAATTTATTTTGAGTGTGTGTTCTTTCCATCTTGTGTACCTTTCAAAAGTTTCAGTTTTAATAATATATTTTATGCTAACAATGATCGTTTATTTCATCTTGTTCTTGGAAAAAAGTTTCAATGTTTCCAAGAAGCAAAAATAAACTTTTTTTTAATGTTTCCGTATGCATGTATCAAATTGTTTCGACTTTAAATACAGTGATTTAATTTTTTATTCTTTATGGAAACCATTTTATTCTTGAGTCACTCAGATTTGGGTTTCAGGCTCCAATTGGAATAACTTTAAATAATGTTTGGCATTGTATGTGTGGCGTGGTTTTTTTTAGTGCTCTTTTTAGAAATATCTAAATTAACAGTAGTATGCTTTGGAGAGTGCAAATGTTAACCTCAGAGAGTTTTTTTAAATTTGAATTAATTAAGGATTTACTGAGATTATGTTGATTTTGGGGATGTGGAAGTTGATAACTCAAAAAAGTTTATTGTCTAAAGTTAATTTTTACACCATTTTCAACTAAAAAAATCAGGAATATAATTAAATCAATTTAATTATCGTGCAGTTTAATATTAAATTATGACAATATTTATAGATATTTGATATAACTTTTAACAATATTTTTTATTAATGTGGTGGAGTTCAGCCCAATTGCATTGTTTTATCAAATATTTGATCACGTAATTTTCCTCTCTTGTTAAAAACGGAAACTAAAAAATTGTGTTTATTATATGTATAATGTATTTGAAAATGAAAAAAAAAAAAAAAAAAAAAAAAAAAAAACCAACTGAAACTTCGACTCCGCGAAGGATGACGTGAAAAAGATAATTGATCCAGACGACTATGTTTCTAATGGTGATAAGATAACATGAGATTTGAATTCATTTCGGTTCATGCATACAGAAAGCAGAATTGGTGTAAGTCTATTAAAATAACACGGTTCTAATGTCTATTACAATTCGGGGCTTAAACTTAGTTTGTGTGAATCAAAACAACAGCCAATAGAAAAAGAATCCGGCCTGAAAACTTCATTAAGGACCACTTTCAAGCAAGGATTCTAAAAAAGGAATTTTTCTATGAGCCATCGGTGGACAATGGTCAAAAGTATTGATACCTCGTGACCCGAAAATCCCCCGAAGATTGCGGCAAAAGAGACATACCAATTTAAACAGCAAAAGAAATGGGTTTTAATTATATATATATATATATATAATATAAAATTTTTCAATTAGAGAATTTTAGAGCATCTGCTTTTTATATATCAACTATAAATTTATTTATCAACAGTTAATTATTTTTAAACTTCTAATTTTGCTTATGTTTGAATAACCTGCATTGATTTTTTTATCAGAGAGCGAGTCCTGAATACTACACGCCTGAGACTTGAAGAAATTAACATTCAAGGTCTCCAGCCTTCTACCAAGTATCAGTTCCGTGTGGTGGCTTATAATGAGCATGGTCCCGGAGTTAGCTCTGAAGAAATAACTGTAGAGACACAGAGTGAAGGTAAGTTGCAGTTATTAAAGGTTTTTCTAAATTGGAGTGAAAATAAAAAAATCATGAAAGTTATTATGATATTAGGGTGTTCCAAAAGTTTCATTCGCTATAAAAGGCCTTATCTGGCACAACTTTCGCACACATGCAAGTTTATTTATTAGGCGCCAATACCATCGGTTTCTGCCGTTCCAGAACTTTATTATATTCAAAAAAGTTATTTTGTCCATTTGGGGAGATTATTTCCACAAGATTCTTCCTCAAGGAGAAACAAAGCGTCAAGTGAGTCTGACAACTTTGCTTTTTGGTTGCGTTTTGCTGTGGGTAGACGGGCTCTACGACAGCTGTTTGAACGTTCATAGTCCGAGTCACCAATTTGGCGTAGGTGTTAGCTGAATATGTGCCAATGTGTAGGTTGAATTCCGCCAAGGATCGAACCTGCGACCTTTCGATTGGCAGCCGAGTAACTTATCCACTATACAAAAGTGGCCACCGATGTTTAGTGGCAGTTACGGGATAATTAAGATGTCACCACAAACTCTACGAAGTACCGTGATCAAATGGATCATTTGAAAGCTGCCATATAAAAAAATCTCATGAATTAATGAATCGACGAGGCGTTTTTCTTCACGAGACCACGTATTGTATTAGTCTTAAGAAAGAAAATCTTACAATTTGATTGGGATGTTTGATCACATCCTGTATATTCTCTAGATCTTGGTCTATCTGTTTATTACTTCTTTCTATTCTTAAAAAAATTATATTCGCGATGAGCGATTTAGTTGGTAGGTTGATTGTTTTTTTTTTTTTTTTTTTTGACACAAGGGCCATCTTTGGCCAAACTGTGCCATATATATGGTTAAAAAGTGGTTAAATGATCATTAAATTGAGCGCTTTAATGCTAATGTGATCGTTTATGAGCGCTTTAAATCTACCAGTGAAATAAGAGTGCATCTTGAGGATTATCTCTTGTCCAAAACACAATAATTTTGAAAGGAAGGCATAATGAGGCTTCCTGGGGTATGGAAGAAGGTAATAGAGCTAAATTGTTCCTATATAACAAAATAAATAATATCTTAAATAGTAAGTATTATGTATTCATTTCATTTTAGAAATAGGAAAGAAACTTATGAAACACCCTAATCTAATTTAAATTCTAATAGTCCTTTTACATCATATTATAATTTTATTCGCTTTCACTCTCTCTCCCTTTTTAGTTTGTTTCTATTTTTATCATCTGTAGTTTTCAAGACAATACGAAAAAGAAATAAACATGTAAAATTGGTATATTTTAAACCTTTTTCATGACTTTTTTCTATGTTTAAAGAAAATTTTGATTTTGTTCAAATTTATCATGTCTGTGCTGGTTCCATTAGAATAAACTGAAACTAATTGCCGTATAAAATGTGTCAAGACAGTACGAAAAAGAAATAAACGTGTAAAACTGGTATATTTTAAACCTTTTTCATGACTTTATTTTATGTTTAAAGAAAATTTTGATTTTGTTCAAATTTATCATGTCTGTGCTGGTTCTATTAGAATAAACTGAAACTAATTGTCGTATAAAATGTGTCAAGACAGTACGAAAAAGAAATAAACGTGTAAGACTAGTATATTTTAAACCTTTTTCATGACTTTATTTTATGTTTAAAGAAAATTTTGATTTTGTTCAAATTTATCATGTTTCAGGCTGTGCCGTGCTGGTTCCATTAGTATGAACTGAAACTAATTGCCATATAAAATGTGTTATATTCCTCTATTAATGTGTGTAGTAATATTGTTAATTTCTTTCATTTTTTCCTTCCTATAGTTCATGTGCCAAGTGCGCCAAGGAATCTGAAAGCTGTCGCTCTTTCTCCCGTTTCCATTCACGTGTCATGGGATCCGCCAGAAAGCGCAGTACTCGAGCCTATTCAAAAATACAAGCTGTTTTACATGGAAGAAGGTGTGTAATTGATAATTTTTCCGTTATCCAAGCGCAAATGTCGCCAATGGGAACCAAACGCGAGCCAAATCGCCAAGCGTGGCAAAATCACAAATGAAAAAATTTGGCGGAATTCCACATTATTTGGCGATTTCTCTCTGCACACTGCTAACGAAAAAGTACCGCGTAATTTTCTCTTAAGGTTTCCGACCACGTTCGAAGGAATTTTTTTTTAATTAATTAAAACTATAATTTTTTGAAGTAAATTTAATTAATTTTGTTAAGTTAATTAAGTTAAGTTAATTTTGAAGTAAATTTTAATGAAATTTGACCAGAACGGTTAACACTACACAAAATGGTAATGCAGCAATCCTATTTTTCTTCGTACACAAGTTATAAAATATAACGATGAATGAAATGAAACAAAATCTAAGAAAAATCTTGGGATGCAAAGAAGTTATAGGTAAAAATATTCGTATATATGCCTTTTTTCCATCAATTCACAGCTTAATTTATCTAAAAACACCTATAAATGAAAAAGTATTCTGCCAACAATAAAATTTTTGGTTCATTTCATTGTCCATATTATTTAAAACACTCACTGAAATTTTCATGCCAATGCCTCTATTAGTTTTTGGCAATATCATGTGAATGATGGATAATTTTTATGAAAATGAAAATTTTGAGAAAATTGAAAATAAAAACAAATTTTAGCTGCAAAAAATATGTGGCTTTGGATGATAGGCCTTTCTTTTCCCAGAAAAGATAAACTGTTTTGGAAAGAGGAAAGTCTGAGCTACAAGAAATATTAAGAATTTTTTTTAAATTCGTCAATGCTGTCTATAACCAGTGTTTTTAACGTAGTCGGATACCTTCATGGGACCTTTTATTTATTTAGATCATAAAATATGATTTCAAAAAAATTACAATTTCATTGGCGTCATAGATTTAAAACAACGTTCAATATAAGTTTGTGTTAGTGCAATTGATCGTAAAATTTTCTTAAAACCAGGCAATATTCTAAGGTATTTGATTTGATATTAAAGCATCTTAATTAAATTATATATAAAATAGTATACTGTGCAGTACCCAGACCTAGCCAGTGGCAAGTTGAAAACTTGATGGTGACCCCATCTAGCACTTAGGAACAAACTACATTTTATGACATTGGACCCTTGCAAACAATAAAGAACCCTCTAGAGAAAACGCATATTGGTACAGAAAAAGAATAAGGTGGAAAAAACATTACATTTGAACAGAATAGAACCCGGGACCTTTGGGTTTGAAGACTAGTAACATAACCACAGGGCAAAAGCATACTCATGTCCCGTAGGTGTTATATGTCTTATTAAGATATCACCACACATTTTACATTATATATTAAGTTGTAAAACATTAAATATACATGAAACACATTAAATAAGCTATGACACTCATAATGTTGGAAGGACCGATATCTAATTTTTAAACCATTAGATATATTTCCAATTGATAAAATGATTTAAATGATTTTGCAAATTATGTTTCATTTATTTGAATCAATATACATGGGTTTTTTTTTAAATGTGATATCAAAACTGTTTTGCTATTTCAATCATATTTGTTACATTTAGTAAAATATCCCTTGAAACTATAATATTTAAAACAAAACAAAACATTCTACTCTTATTTGCCCAAAATTAATTGAATTTTAAAACTTAAAATGGCACTACTTTAGACCAAGTGAGTGTGACTTTGAAATCCCACAGGTGGATTCTTAAAAATCGTTCGGAATATTGATATTGAATGTATTGTTATCGGTGATAGATTGGATCGAAATCGCAACCTTTGGGTTGGAAGCTAGATAACAACCAGTAGACAAAAGTGATCACTCAGTCTTGAGGATATTATCCGGCTTACAGAGCTTCCACTACAACACTCCCCCTCCAGTGAGTCTAAGTTGAGACGAACGATATTTTGTTGCTGTTTTTAGTGGTGATATATAAGCTGTTGCATCTAATGCGCCTTACACATTTTTATTGACTGATTATTTATTAGCTTGATTTATTTATTGACAGGTTATTTTTTTTATTTATTGGCTAATTATTTATCGCCTTTATTTAGTAATTTTTTATTCGAGTAGAAGTCACGCTTCAACAGTTGCACGAACGTGACGTTTTCTTTTTCTTTCTTTTCTTTTCTTTTTTTTTTTTGTTTGTTTGTTTGTCGTCCTAGGTCACCAATGTTGCTATCGGCGGTAGTGAGGATCAAACTCGCATCCTGAGTACTCGTGGTCGAACAACATGACCGCAAGACAAAAGTGATCACTTTGTCTTAAGGATATAATCTGGCATATAAAGCTTCATAATTTAATTAGTTTTAACTAAAGAGAAGATTGTGTGTGTGTGTGTGTGTGTGTGTGTGTGTGTGTGTGTGTGTGTG
>JAPMOQ010055686.1:3872140-3908703 GCA_026543055.1 Argiope trifasciata
TGGGGTGTCGTGATGGCCAAGCAATAACGAGTCCAGATGATACTTTAGAATTTAATGGATGACAATGAAGTTAGATTAATGATGAACAAATGGTGATGATTAATTTACAGGATGGAATGGATCACCAAATTCGTCTATTAACAATATGTCGTAATTTCGTCTTCCGTCTTTGCACATACGTCTTCGGTTGTTTTTTGAACATCGTAATCATGCCTCGTCCAGACATGAGCTGCCCTTTGCTCACGTTTTCTCCACCAGAGGGCTGCTTAGTGGCGGTAAGTGAGGTCACAGGCGTCATTCAATGGCGGGAAATGATATACCTGGCACCATATTTATATAAATTTATCATCCTTCTTTACCAGTAAATTTATTGATTCAAATAAGAAAAAAAATCACAAAATCTTGCAATTTCAATCTAAAACCCTATCATGAATGGCTTAACCCTTATTATGGCAAGATTACTTTTTTGAAGAAAAGCAAAAAAAAAAAAATGTATATAGGTGGCTTCTTTGGACTATAAAAAACCTCAAAAAAAATTTTTTTTTAATCGTGATAAGAAATTTTTTGAAAAAAAAGATGTATGTAGGTTAAAAATTATTTTATAGCCTTCGTATATTTTTATAAAGTGGTATGTATGATATACTATACAAAATGAACACAAGGGTTAATGAATGCCAAATGCCTTGACGCAAAAGTTCAAAAATTCCAGGGAGCTGCTAACTGAATAAGTTTTTGCAGGTGCATCTGAGGAGAGAGAAGTTACCACAACAGAAGCCACAAGTCATACATTAAGAGGACTCAGAAAATTTACCGATTATAATTTCTGGGTGGCAGCATTTAATGCCAACGGTCAAGGCTTGAATTCAGAAGAGGTCACGGTGAAAACACTCTCAGATGGTGAGCATTTTTTAAAAAAATATTTATCTTCAAATTAATGTTGTTTTGTTTAGTAACAAATATTTTTATTATTAAAATATTTTGGTATTCTTATCTTCTTAAATTCTGCGATGATTTGAGCAAATTTGAATATTTTTATAAATTAATTCAAGATAAAATATTTTTTGAATAAATCGTAAATATGAAGATGGTAAAATATTAGCTAATGTTAATAGTTAGGAAAATTAGCATCGTTTTTTCTTTCTCGTATACAGTAAAAGCTCTTTATTCACGGGATATATGTTCCATAAATATGCCGCGAATACAGAAACCGTGAATACGGAATGGTAATTTATGAGGGAATATAGGTTATACATACCTAGGTGACAAAATAAAAATAAAACGATTATATAAAAAATCAATTTAAATAAATTGATTATTTTATATAATTTTGATTAATTATCTTAAACATTTTGATTAATTATCTTAAAGCTTAGGCAATGGTTTGAAGAATTTTGTAATTTTCTATTGCTTGGCAGTTTTTAAAAGCTCTTTCAATTCAGATTGATACGCAGCAGTTGTATTAGCAGTTTGCCTCTTAAAAATAAGACTTCGTTCCATAGACGGATGAATGTTCATAAAGAAATCGCAAAGCTCATTTGCCATTCTTAAACCTTCACTAAGATTTTTCAAATGAAATGTCACGTTTCCAGTGCTTGTTGAAGCCTCTTCTTCAATGGGCTGTGAATTTAACATTTCCTCCAAGTCGGTTTCAGTCAGATCTTCATCTTGCGATTCAAGCAATTCCCGATTGTCACTTGATTCTATCTGTTCGAACCCATCTCGTCCTATCCCATTCGCGATTTCGGCTATGTTTGCATTTAACAACATACTTTAGACAAAGTTGTAATAAGATCTATTTTACTTTTTTTATTAGTCCATTTGACGGCATTTACCAAGGATATTGTGTTGGATACCTACTGGAATCCTTTTATTATGTATGTATCCGCGAATATAGAAATTGGGTTGTATTTTTTAAATCCGCGAATAGTGAAAACGCGAATGAAGGAAGCACAATAAGGAACTTTTACTGTACATAGTATAAAGAAGTTCGAGAAATGTCTTGAGACAAATGATGGAAATTCAGCATACGGTCTTTACATCAAACTTGCAGATTTCTATCGAATTTTGCGTAAAATTCTGATATGGAGAAGGCCGTCTGTCCGAATAATTATAAATGTGTAATAATTCCAAATCTAAAAGTGCTAGATCAATAAAACTTGGTAGATCTATAATGTAGATATTTAATTTTGAGCAAAATCCAACCAGGAATTTCCCTTCTATTGGTTTGTATTTTTATACGCACGTAAATGCGATAACATCAAACAATGTGATTTAAAATTATGAAATTTGGCATGTGATTTTGTGAGCACAATTTTAATTCTATACCAAATTTTGGTTTCAATCGATTGAAACAAAGATGCCTGTCTGTCGCTCTGTACATTCAAAAGGTTAAAAAATAATTACTTTTGACACATTAAATGCGGGAGTCGTCGCACTACGATTTGATCCGCGTTACCTAGCATACTTTCGTCAAGATCCCCGCCTTTAATGTGTTAAAAACATGAATAAATCAAATTTATTGATGTTTGTTTGACTCTTATTTGAAAGGATTCTTGGTTTAGAAAATTTTTATATTGATATTATTTTTCATATTATATTATTTTTCATTCAAATAATTTTTCTTTAAGATCTAATGTTGCTACTTTTTTCTTTTGCAGTACCTAGTGACACACCTCAAAATGTGACTATAGAAGCGTCGAGCTCGAGTGTAAGTTAATATTCATTTTCTCCTTCTTTAGCCATAGACTCATGTCCATTATTCTGCTGTATTTTCCCAATTCCATTTAAGCATTTTTATTCACTTGCTGAATTTCCAGACTGTCATTGTTCGCTGGGAGCCTCCGCCAAAAGAGAGCCAAAATGGCGTGATTGTGGGCTATAAAATTCGCTATAAACTCAAAGGTAGTCGCCGAGGTGACACCGTTACCACTGATGGGAATAGAAGACTCTATGCTCTTACTGGTGAGACCATGATCATCACTGCTCTTTTAATGTTTATTATTGCCCTTTAATCTTCGGTTTTTGTGTACGATAGAGGAATTGTTGGAAATGGCTTACTTCTTGTTTTGATGCTTCAGTTTCCTTTAAACTCTTTATAATGAATCTAGAAAGATGATTTGCTATTTCAGTGAATTCTTATCTTGCTGCTATTTCAAAGTGATTTTATGCAATTAAATCAACTTATTACCGTTTTTAAGGACTGTCTTCTATACGATGAATTGCATGTATATGAATGCTTCTTTCTTTCTTGATTAACTATTAATTCTTTCTTGATTAATTATTAATAGAATTTGGTTAATTCCCAATGAACGGTGCGCTCCTTGTCCGCCATCTTGTTTTTGGCGAGTATTGGCGAAAAACGACTCCGCGAAGCACACGCCAAGTACCTAAGCCTAACAGCGCGTGAATTCTATGGAGTCGTGCTCCGAAAATAGTCACCAAAAACAAGAAAATATCACAAAACAACAATTAATTACAAAAATTTTAGAAAGACAAAAAGCACTTTCATAAAATCAACAAATTACAATTAGGACAAGTATAATGACTAGCAATCAATCCTACACTCATACAATAATTAACAACATCCAACTTACCTTTCTTTTCCAATTCAAAAAAAAACCTCAAATTCACTCGGTCTTGTTTCGATCCAGACAAAGAAGCCATTATACTTATAAAAACCAAAAATTAAAACTTAAAGCCAAATAGAAATTACAAAAATTTAAATACTATAAAATTAAACAAATAAAAATTTTGAAATAAATACGATTGAAGATACGCAGAACTGTACCACACCACAGATTGAAACAGTTTGAAATGTAGATGAAAGTTTTGAAATTCAAACTTACTTCCTACAACTTTGAATATAATTGGATGAACAGATGAAAGTTTTGAAATTCAAACTAATTGGATGAAACAATGAAAGTTTTAAAATTCAAACTTATTTCCTACAACTTTGAATATAATTGGATGAAACAAGAATTACATCATCATGACATCACATCGCAAATTACGAGGTTACCATATTTTAACGGGAGAGAAAGGGTTAAGTTGCCAAGGAGGAAATAATTATCGCCCGAGAAATGGCGCCAAAAAAATCGCCAAAACAGAGCGCACCGTTCACTGGGATTTATTGGTCTTATCTCAATATCTAATCAACTATGCAACATTTAATAAAAATAGTAAAAAAGAAAGATATTTGTCTATAAAAGAACCCCTGAATGTACTGTGAAGAGTTGAATTTAATTTTATTCATTAATCGATATTTTCGAAAATAAATCTTAAAATTAAAATAGGAATCATTATGAAAATAGTCTAGATATAATTGAGAATTTTTTGGAATTAATTTATTTATTTATGAAATATCTCGCCTTGTTATGTGAAAGACTGAAAAATATGGGTTTAATGGGACCATTGTAAGCCAAATCAATGCAAATAAAAAACATGATTACACACTGAAAAATAAAAGCGAAAATCCTAATTCGGAGTTAAGGAAAAAAGTAAGCAATTTCTTATCTTGATGTTAACACTGGCAAAATCAAACGATAAAATAATTCGATGGTACGATATAATTAGTTGGAATTTCATCATAATAATAAAAAGATTGTTACCAATCTTTATCAACTTAAATTACTAATATCAGAGAAAAAAATAAATACTTATAACCCATTTGCATCATATGAAAATATGAAAAAAAGGCCCACATCACGCACAAATTTTTATTTCATATTTCGGTGTAAAATTGAATAAAAGTAGAAAAAATCATTTTGAGCATTATTTGTTCGTAATTTTGTTCAGTGTGGTAATATTTGAAATGTGGGATGCATATAGGTATATAATATATAATATGAATATAGTATATATCATATTATGTGCATAGCATATAATATGATGCAGCTTATGTATATGCTATTGATGCAAATGGGTTAATGATACTGAATATAATGATTTTTATATAATAATAATAATAATTAGTACTTATTTTATAATTTAGTATCGTTAAAAAGGCAACTTATCAGATATTATAAAAAGCATTTTTGTCAGAATATTATTTTTGGAAGATACAACTGAAAAAATATCAATTTTGCTAAATTTTCAATTAACATTTTTAATTAACTCATATAGTATGTAAAAACTTTAGCTTTAAATTGGATGGAATATCATTAACTCTGTAAAAGATTGAATTATAGAAGATCGTAGAAACGGAAATACTGCATATTACTTTCGATCTTATCTAGCATGCAGTAAAAAAATAATGGTAAGCCCCATACACCATTAACTTTCAAATGCTGTGTAAGTGTAGGTATATCTCATATTAATCTCTGCCAATTCCCATGTTTTTTAGACACGAATAACTTTTTTCAATATAGTAACTGCTCTGTCATAGAATAAACATTAACAACATCACATATGAAATAATAACATTCATTTTCTCGGCCTTTCTTTCTTTTTTTTTCATGTCAATGTAAAGAAAAAAAAAGCAGATATTGAACACTTCACATATTATAAAATAAGGAATATCTGATTTTATGTAGCAAGCATTTATTCCTTAAATTTTTTATTGATCATTTCTCAATACCCAATCAACTATGCAACATTTAATAAAAATAGTGAAAAAAGAAACAGGTTTGTCTAGAAAAAAAACAACCTTGAATTAACTGTGAAGATTTGAATTTAATTTTATCTATTAAGCGATATTTAATTATAAGAAAAGAAATCTCATAATTAAAATAGGAATCATTATGAAAATAGTCCAGACATAATTGAGAATTTTTTGGAATTAATATATTTTTTTGTGTTCGCGCAAAAAGTTATTCTGAAAAAATATCTCTGCAATAGCTCTTTTCTATATTCTCCTTACAGGATTGGAAAAGGGAGCGCAATACAGCATAAAAATATCTGCTTTAACTATAAACGGAAGTGGACCAGCCACGGATTGGATAGTTGTCGATACTTATCAAAATGATTTGGATGGTAAGTTTTATGATAACCATATTTTTTTTATGCTAAAGGTTTTATTTAATCAAATATTTCATCAGCAATCAATTTTTTTTAAAAAAATAGAACATTTTAACAGGATTTTCCAAAAAAATATTTATTAATACTGGTTTGAATTTTGAAATTAAATATTCAATTTTTTTAAATTAAAGTCATTTTATCTCTAAGTATTCTTTATTTCATTAATAATTTTCTCGGGTCTGCTCGATCTGATGCCACTTGGTCATACCAAACCGAATGAGATTTAGTCTTTCGAATTAAGGCAGAAGTGTGCGCCTTTCGTTGTTAAACTTTGTTGCAAAAAATTCATTGATTAACCTTGGGTTTAAAATCTAATCATTATTATAGAATCCAGTTGCAAAATTTTTCAAGTTCATTCATTGATTAACCTTGGGTTTAAAATCTAATCATTATTATAGAATCCAGAGTTCCCGATCGACCTACCTCTCTGCGAGCTCGCCCTACAGCTGACAGCATCTACGTAAGCTGGACACCCCCTCGGAATCAGAACATAATGATCCGAGGTTACACGATTGGCTGGGGAATCGGGTTCCCGGATGTCTACACCAAAGTCTTGGATGGAAAGCAGCGATACTACAACATTGAAAATCTCCGTGAGTTGGTTCTTTTCCTATTCCATAGATGACGTTTTATAAGTTATATTTTACATTGATAATTAATAATTTTATTAAACATCATTAACATATCTCTCAGATTTTGTCAAATAATAAGCTGTCTTTAGAAGCCCAAAATATTTTGGATTTCCTATTTCACAACGAAATTACAATTTTCCAAACGGAATAATAATTTGTTCTATTATCACCTATCTGGACTAACCTTTGCACTCCATTTTTTTTCTTTTTTTGGCTAAAGGAGAAGTATTCTTTCTCGGTTATACCTTGTGATAAATCAATTTTTCTAGTGCAAATGTTTTTCGCCAATTTCAGACTTTAAATGGACTTTATTATTTGCCTTTCTTTAAAGTTTGCGGAGAGAAATTCAAGCACTGCGAAAAGTGGACAATATTCTGTATGAAAAATTACAAAAAGAACTCTGTATCTGTTGCTTTTTATTCGAGTTAATGGACTATTCTTTTATTTATATACTTATATTTATTTACATGTTGTTTATTTATTTGTCTTTCTCTCTATGCTTTTATTTTATTTCAATGTTTTTTGGCGCTGCCTTTAACTTCTTTTGCATCTTGTACACGTGCATGGGAAAGTTATGTTTGAATAGCGAATCTTTTGATAGCTATTTAAATTATATTTTTAAAAAATTGTAATTGTAAGCTTTTCACCGGTTTAGTTTTAGTTTAGGTATATCAACGTCCCGTTTCAAAGCAACACGAGGGCTATTTTGGGACGGACCTCGTAATTTTGAACCACTGTCAGATGACAAGGACGACACCTGAACTGGCACCCCCCTTTTCACCGGTGTAACGCCACTTTGGGCACACACCTAATCATCATCAGAATAGATAGTAATGTTGATGAATAATATTTTTGTTAATTCTTGTTTAAAGATAGAAAATATTAATGTACCGTTTTTCACATTCCCGAATCAAATATTAAATTTTATTTGGCACACGCAAACTTTATCTGGACAAAATAGAGAATATAAGGCATAAAAATAACTGCCGATGAATCTAAAGCAATAAATGCCAATTTTTTGTGAATATATTTAAGTGGGGTGTCCTGATGGCTAAGCAATAATGAGTCAAGATGATACTTTAGAATTTAATGGATGACAATGAAGTTAGATTAGTGATGAACAAATGGTGATGACTAATTTACAGGATGGAATGGATCACCAAGTTTGTCTGTTAACAATATGTCGTAATTTCGTCTTCCGTCTTTACGCTTGCGTCTTCGGTTGTCTTTTGAACGTCCTAATCATGCCTCGTCCAAACATGAACTGCACTTTGCTCACGTTTTCTCCACCAGAGGGCTGCTTAATGGCGGAAAGTGAGGTCAGAGGCATCGCTCAATGGAGGGAAATGATCTACCTGGCACCACATTTATATACATCAAAAAGCTGTATTATTGTAGTTTTGGTAGTAATACATATTCACATCCAGGTTATTGCGAATAGTTCTTTCAGAAACTTCTTTTTCTTCACGTATTTTTTTAATGTTAAATAAAGAATTGACATTAGTTTTAATAAGATTTATTTATGAAAACATTTTTTGTTAATTATTCTCGGTTAGGAAAATAAAATTTATTATTTAAATGATATAGATAAGATTATTTAATAGAGGTTTAACTGATGATAAACTGTATAGAACATTTTTCTGTCAATGTCTGTTTGCTTTTCTGTTAATATTTGTTAAATACAATTTACTACCAACATCCACCAGATCTCTAACTTCTTTATATAAAAAAGACCATTTTATTAAATTTAAAAATAAATTATTTCCAATATTTTATCACACTTCTATTCATTATTAATTCTTTCAACGCTACCAACGAGATATCTCGTCTTTCACACACTTCCAATTACAGATTTCTGTGGACTAAAATTTGTATCTTATTCCTGTTTTAGGTAGATTGATAAACATTGATTAGAAAGTTCAGTCTATCTAAGCGAGCATAAGAGTAATTTTAGCCCACTGAAACTGTAATTGGAAGTATCTGAATGACGAAATATCTCGTCGGTAGCGTTGAAAGTGTTAACTATTAGTACAGAAATATGCTTTTTAAAGGTTAAAATCATTATGGAATATATTATTTAAAAAATGAATTCATCTGATATACTTTTAAAATATAATTGCATATTACGTTTTTATAATAATATTGTGTATTTTAAAACTGTTTATTATTTACAAAATTATATATAATATTATCTAATTAATTTAGTAACACTAAACGTCTTTTCAAAACATTTTACGAATTCTGTACTTTTAACTACCTTTTTTCTAGCACACTTTATATGATCAAGTCCTTCGCTCTTGAATCTTGAATTCATGGATTATTCAAAATATTAGCGATATCCCAATTTCAATACCTTTACATCTGTTAATCCAATTCTTCTGCAAATTATCTAGTTCATAAATATGTTTCCTTTTAAAGGAATTAAGAATAAGTTAGTTGCTTTCTTTTAGTTGGGTTTTTTCCCCTTTGATCTGACCATTCTTTTCCGATCTTTTCCCCACAGCTGTTAAATTAAACTCCCTTAACCCATTCATTATCTCTGAATTTATTACATTATTCTGTATTCATACAGCATTGAATAAATACAGTAATTTATATTTTGAACAATTCTTCGATTTATGGGTAGATATCTATTCCTATTAGCGCAGGTTATTGTTATTTCATGATATTGTCCGGGATTCTGAATGACGGTCAAAAAGCGGCAGATATTGTAATAATACCTTTGAACATTTTGTGCTAACAGAGATCTCAATCAGTCAAGCATGCGAAAAGATTGATTTAAAAAAAAAATATGATCATTTAAATTGATACAAAAAACAAATATAATGACAATTTTTTTCTTAACCTTCCAACGGGAGCGCGTATGTGAGAGATACACTAGAGATGAATTTCGTTTTATAAATTTAGATCTGGTGGCACTGGGAACGCCTGCATTTGGCTATTTGTTCCCCTCCCTTTCACATACTTTCAGTTGTCTTCATAAGTTTGTGGCTTTAATAGGTCTCTTCCGATCAGATATTTGTATTTTAGAGATACGCGCGACCGTTCATGTAAGTTTTTGTCACATCTGATTTTGTATGATTTTACAAATAAATCCATATTGTTTTCGACTGTGACAGCTGGCAAATGCACTTACGAAGGAAAATGTTGAAAAAAAGCACCCACATCTCTTAAAAGTGAGCTAAAATTAAAAATGCTAAAGAGAAAAGCCGAATTTGGTATTGAAGAACTGGAAGATGTGACACCAGGGAAAAAAACTCTGCCAAAAAGAAAGTGGACTAGAATCACGGGGTTCAGTTGTGAGATTTGACAGAAATTTATATGTTTGGAGCACACATTTGCTCAAATTGCAACGCTGCAATGAAATAACAATGAAACTATTTTCTTCCTTTTCATATCTAATTTTCAGTTACTTTTTTTATGCATAAATTCTGCATTTCTGCACTTCTATATTTTATATGCAAATTGTTCTGTCAAAATATCGATATTTTCATTTATATTATTTTAAAATCAATTCAGTTAACCTGCTGTCATTTTATATTGTTACTGCAATCTATGTTTATATAGTTTCTGCTTCTTTTTAAGTAAAAAATGTTTAAAATAATTGTAGTTATTAATCCTAAGCTATTTGTAATATAATTTTAATAGTTATGCTTTTGAAAATTTACAATTTACTATAGCGTATGTGGGAAATACGCGCGACCTTTCATGTTGGTATGACGGCTGCGCCCGCTGGAAGGTTAATTTAATGTTGATTTTCAATTTTGGAATTAAAACATATTCTATTAAATTTTTTATCATCTACAAATTAACTGTATATCTATAAATATAGGACTTTTTTTTCCAGAACCATCATCCGAATACGTAATAAGTCTACGAGCTTTTAATCAAGTTGGAGATGGTATACCGATCTACGAAACAGTGAAAACATTGATTCAAGCACGTAAGTATTGACACATTATTTAAATATTTAAGAATTAATTTTTTGCTTGATACCTGCGCTTCGAATGATTAAATTTATCACTAATAATTTTGATTTTTGAAAAAGATACTGAGAAACTTGCATGAATTCAAAGATAAAGTAAATTGATATATTAGAAATTATCTTTTTAATTAAATTAAAACATAAATCAAACCTTCCAAAGAGTTTAAAAAATCTTTTTATTTAAAAAAAAAATGAAGTATATTGACTGTTCTTAATTTGTCCAAGTTCTTAGTCATTTTCTTAAACTGTAATGGAAGGTCAATAATTATCCACTGTTTGTACTTGAGCAAGATATTAACAAAGCTAGCGGTTGAGTAAGGATATCTATTGTTGACCTTCGACTTCAAAACAAAATTATTGGCCCAGGATAGTATTGTATCGTTAGCATTGATTCTAAGTTAAAATATTGGTGTCAACGTGGGAAAAATAATAACCAAATACTGTCATCTCACTTTAAGACATTAACACTGATGCCGTTTAAACGGAAAAATTCATTCATAGTTTTATTGTTCCTTCTTCTTGAATATTTATTCATACAGGGTGATCAGCGAATAAGCCCTGATTTCAAAATTAAATATCTCTACAACAAAGATCGATAGAATTATGCTGTAAACTGTACGTTTATTAGCAAAACTGTAAAAATAGTGTACAAAGAAAATTTAGTTACAAAAATCGGTAACAAATGGCTCTTTGCACTGAAAACTCTTTCTCTGAAAGGAGTCTTTAAAAAAAAACAATAAAGTGATGCTGTCTTTGCATTCAAAATGTTCAACGCTCGCAACAATGAGGTGGCGTAATCGAACTATGAAATTTGACATCATGTCTTGCAATGTCTCAACGGAAATGGAATCCCATGCAACACCAATCAACGATTCAAGCTCATCTAGAGTGGCGGGATTGTTTCTATAGACAGTGTCTTTCAATGCTCCCAACAGAAAGAAGTCACAAGGAGTCAGATCGGGAGTCCTTTTTCATTTTTGACGTCACACTGAAAGCGTCTATGAGCATTGCGATTAGAGCACCATCTGTTAACGATTTTCGTAACTAAATTTTCTAACCTTTTGTACACCATTTTTACAGTTTACCGCCTAATTCTATAGATCTTTGCTGTAGAGATATTTAATTTTGAAATCAGGGCTTATTCATTGATCAGCCTGTATTTTCGTTGAATATTTATTTATTTAATCTAATACTCGTTATTTTTAAAGTTTAAACGTTGTTTCAGTTGCTTTTACTGCAAAAAATGATCCTATTTTCCATTCCTTACAGCTGCCGAGCCTCCCACCCCGATGCTTCCCCCTGTGGGGTTGAAGGCCATCGTTCTCTCGTCCTCCACTGTTGTCTTGTATTGGACAGATAGCACGTTGTCTCGCAATCAGTTGGTAACAGATAATCGATATTACACTGTGCGATACAGTCCCTACTCTACGACCGGCGCCGCCAAATACAGATACTTCAATTCCACTGACCTCAACTGCATGATTGATGATTTGAGGTGAGTATTCAAACACTTCCTTTTAACGGCTTGATATATTTTCTTACCTTTGAAATAATATGTTTGAAAATATGCGAGAATGTTTTGGGAAGCTCACACCTGTTGGTTTTATTGTGATCACTTTCTATTGCCTTCTTCATGCTAACATAAAAAGTGCTCGTTGCAGGCCCAACACGCAGTACGAGTTCAGCGTGAAGGTGGTGAAGGGCTCGAGGGAGAGTACCTGGAGCATGAGCGTGATCAACAGCACCCAAGAGGCCGCTCCGTCTTCGCCTCCCAGAGACCTCACTGTCATACCTTCCGAAGACGATTCCTCCTCCGTCACTCTGACGTGGCAGCCTCCCAAACAGCCGAATGGTCAAATCACAGGTAAGAAAGAAAGAAATGAATTTGACCAGAAAAAATGCATTATTATTATTATTATGGTGGATCTAATGCCACTTGGTCATGGCAAGCTCGAATGAGCGGAGCTTTTTCGAATTAAGGCAGAGGCGTGCGCCTTTCATTGTTAACGAGCACCTTAAAGATGAAAGGACGACTTTGCTCGAACACACACGTCACAACCCTTTTTAGGGGGAGGTACACTCATTCATCCATCATCAAGTCAGAATTTTGACCCAAATCAGAGACCGACTCATCCCTGATTCAGTACCCGCAGAGGCATCGTTTTTTAAGGGAACTTGGAGGACAGTCACGACATATTTAACGTGTCCCAACTGCCTTTAGCCAACGCGGCGGTCTTACCTGAACTCGTTCTACCAACCAGGCTACCACGGCCCTATTATTACTATTATGTACTAGATGTTATTTATTCTAATTATTTCATTTTTTAGTTCATATTCATGCAAAATTGTATATTGTAATTTAAAATGAAATAATTAAGTGGCTGAAAACTGAATATCTATCGACAGAATAAGTATGATGTTGGCGAGATCATCCATTGCACTATTGAACTTTATACTACATTGATTAAACAAACTGTTTATAACAAATTTTTATGCATACATAAAGGTTATTTATTGCCTGTTGTAACCTGCAATGTAAATAAATTTTAACAAAAATCAAAAAGTTTGTTGGATTTTAATCTCCGTAAAACTGGAATTCTTAATATTAACCTTTATTTTTTTTCTGTACTTTGGAAAACAAATAAGACTAATAATCTTAAATTTTTCAAGCTAAATCCGGTCACGTGGTCCGGTCACTAAATCCGATCACTTTATCATTTTTCTCTGAGTTTTTTGTTTTGTTTTTCTCCCTTGTTGTCAAACTTCATCTGCATAATAATATTCTTCGCTAAATCAAAATCCTACATTAACGAACCTCTTTGCAAATCCGTTCTTGCTTAGTTGCAACTGATTTTTAAGAATTCTGATTAACCTTTTCTGATTAAATTTCTAATATTAAAAGTTTCATAAATATTTTGCACTTTGCTTCGAACTGTAAAAAAATTATTTGGGTCCGAAATGCTCCTTCCTGTGTTTCAGGTTAAGTAATATTTATTCTATTAAAAGAATTTACCGAATTTCAAACTTTTTTATCTGGAATTCTTAGTACTTAAAATTTTTTTTCTGCTCTGAAAACAAAGCTAAGTAATCGCTTTATTTCGAGCTAAATGACATCAAGTGGCTGCATCCTTTTTCATTCTCCATCAAATTCTTGATTCTTTCAACTTTTCCTTGTTGTCACTCTTTGCAACAACAAAATAATAATTCTTCTCCCAGCCAAATAACTTCCTTGCACTTTTGGCCACATTATTACACAAATTTAATTTTTCTAAAGAAGAAATCATCAGAATTCTTAACTGATGAACATTTCCATAGATAAATTCTTCTTATAATGTAACAATCCTCTTGACTTTAACTGAACTGCTAACGCCATCTAGTGAGAAAAGAATTCCTTCTTCTGATGTGGTGCATTTGCATACTGTGATACCAAAACTAAAATACAGGGTGATTCATAATGAATGGGACAAAAAGAAAACATGATTGTGAACGTTGTAATTAATGTATTTAGAAAATTCAAATTTACCTCAAAACTACATTTATTCAAGTTTCTACAAGTGTTCGATATGTGCCCCTCCGGTGACAAGACTAATGTCCACACGGTAATCAAGCTCCTGTCACACTCGTGATAGCATATCTCCTGTGATGCAGTTCAACACTACAGTTATCCACTACTTCTTGCATAAGCTGCCGGTATCCTACAACTGCTTCACTCACATGCTTATGTTATGCCGATGCGGTGGTTCTTTACGAAATTTTGTGCGAAAATGTCTTTGCACAACAATTACCGTGGAGGTTTTGGAATATTCGAAAACGCAGTTAGCTTTCTCTTGCATGGACGTCAATTTGTTTAACAGCGCCTCTAGCAATGAGTTCGTCATTCGATGATTTTTCCCTGTTGCCAAATAAAACTTGTATAATTGAAGTTTCAGAATAAATTTGTTTCGTCTGAATAAATCTATGACGGCAGTCACACTGCGCTATTCTTTTTGGCTCATTCATTATGAATCATTCGGTATCTTTAATAGATGAGAGTATATTCATTTTTACCTGCTTATTACTTTGCCTCAATTTGGAAGGTTATTTTCTTCTTTTCAGGCTACGTAGTTTTCTATACTACGGACAGAGAAGAAACAAAGGAGAGAGAGTGGGTTGTTGAAGGCGTCATTGGGGACAAATTATCCACAAGTTTGAGAAATCTGCTAACCGACACCGTATATTTTTTTAAAATTCAAGCCAGAAATACAAAAGGATATGGTCCATTATCATCTGAAGTGGTATACAAAACACCACCAGGTATGATGTGCGTGTGTGTGAACATTTAGACAGAAATTAACTAAGTCTAAAGATATATTAACAAAATTTTTATTTGTAGGTCTGGCTAATAACTTCTTGTATATTATCATCGCTGCTGTGTCAGGTGGCATAGTAGTTATCATTCTCATCATTATTGTTTCCGTTGCTTGCAGACGACGACACAATGCTTACTTAGCTCCAGTACAAAAGAACAGGTTAATTTCAAATTTTCATTGCTAATACTTAAGAATTATATTAGGGTGTCCCATAAGTTTCTTTCTTATTTCTAATATGAAATGAATGCACAATACAGTAAAAGCTCCTTATTCGCGCTTCCTTCATACGCGTTTTCAAATGAGCAATGAGCTTTGTGATTTCTTTGTGAACAGTGATGGAACGAAGTCTTATTTTTAAGAGGCAAATTGCTGATGCGACTGCTGCGTCTGAATGGAAGGAGCTTTTAAAAACTGCCAAGCAAGAGAAAATGACAAAATTCTTCAAACCATTGCCTAAGCATTAAGATAATTAATCAAAATGTTCAAAAACTTCAATTAAATTTATATATATATATATATATATATATATATAGTCACATAGGAACATATCCCCTATAATCCCGTATAAATGACCATTCCGTATTCACGGTTTCTGTACTCGCGGCATATTTATGGAACCTATAACCCGCGAATAAAGAGCTTTTACTGTATTTACTTTTTAAGATATTATTTATTTTGTTGTATAGGAATTCTTTTGCTCTATTGCTTTCTTCCATTTCTCAGGAAGCCGTTTTGGACCTCGAGATGCGCTTTAATTTCGCTGTTGAATTTCACGCGCTTTTTCACGAAGAGAATTTTTTAAGAAATAAATAATAATCATATGGAGAGAGATCTGGAGAGTATGCAGGATGCGGTAAAATATCTCAATCAAACAATCAGAGCTTCTGTCTTACGACTAATACAATATGCGTTCTCGCTTTGTCATGATGAAAAACAACATTTCGACGGTTCCTTAATTCTGGTCATCTTTTATTATAGCTTTCAATCAATCCAGTTGATGACAATATTTCGTAGAATTTATTTTTTCACCTTGAGATAGGAGCCCGTAGAAAATTACGCTTTTCCAATTCCACCCAATGGACAAAAGATCTTTTTAGGGGTTAATAGTGCTCTAATACGATTAAAACCTATGACATAGAGAGCTAACAGATGAGCCTGCATGTTTGCAAAAGCAGAGACAGATAAGGCTGCTGATTGCGAGATGTGAAAGAAACTTTTGGGACATCCTAATAGTTGATATTTGAACAGTTATTGGGCACAATTATAAAATAACTGGATCACGCGATTATCAAGTCTAGTTTTAATTTACAGGGTGATCAGCGAATAAGCCCTGATTTCAAAATTAAATATCTCTACAACAAAAATGGATAGAATTGTGCGGTAAACTGTACGTTTATTAGCAAAAAAGTAAAAATGCTGTACGAAAGTTTAGAAAAATTTGTTACGAACATCGTTAACAGATGGCGCTCTAATCACAATGTCCATAGACGCTTTCAGTGTGACGTCAAAAATGAAAAATGACTCCCGATCTGTCTCCTTGTGACTTCTTTCTGTGGGGAGCATTGAAAGACACTGTCTATAGAAACAATTCCGCCAATCTAGTTGAGCTTGAATCGTTGATTGGTGTTGCATGTGATTCCATTTCCGTTGAGACATTGTGTAGAATTAACGACTTAGAAATAAATGAATAATGATTGATGAATGATTAAGAAATGAAAATCTACTCGCCTCAATCCGAAGATTAATTGTATCTTACGCAAAGAAAGCAGACCTATAAGAATATTTTAACCATTTTAATGGAATGATTAAAGACGAGCGAATTGCGAATGCAGAATGACGACTCATCGAATACAAAATCCACCGGAAACATAAAATAAAGAAAAATGATTCGACAGCAAAAAATAATAATAATAACTAAAAGTCATTTAGTTGCTGCTTTTTCATTGGCGCCACTCCCGTCTGGCCGGATGAGTCAACACATTGCAAGACGTGATGTCAAATTTCATTATTCGATTACGCCACCTCATTGTTTCGAACGGTGGACATTTTGAAAAAATTTGATTGCAAAGACCGCATCACTTTATTGTGTTTTTTTTTAAGATCCTTTCAGAGAAAGAGTTTTCAGCGCAGAGCGCCATTTGTTAACCATTTTTGTAACTAAATTTTCTAACTTTTGTACTCAATTTTTAAAGTTTTGCTGATAAACGTACAATTTACCGTATAATTCTATCGATCTTTTTTGCAGAGATATTTAATTTTGAAATCAGCGCTTATTCGCTGATCACCCTCTATTTGCTAGATTAACAAACGATATGCGTGAGATTATATGACCATTTATTATACCTTTTTAAGTGCACATCTTTTATGTAACTGCAGTTGCTCTGTATTTTCTTGTAGCATATTTTGATTCAAAGGTTAAGATCTTGTAATTCAATTCCACAATTAATTCCCAAAATCAGTTAATGTCCAGTGATAGTTCCAAAGTAAACGTGGCTTTATTTTCTGAGAATTCATGAAATTCAAGACGCATTTCTGAACGTTCTCTATTCCAACAGGTATGGCGGACCTAAAACTACCAGCAGAGAACTGAAACCCCCTGATTTGTGGATCCATCACGACCAGATGGAGCTGAAGGAAAAAGTTCGTCAGGGAGAGCACCCCGGCCTCTCCAGGAGTCCTCACGAAACAGATGTCATGATTGATGTGATGGAGAAAAAGAAAGGATCTTATATTGGTATAGAAGAAGAAAATATTCTTAACTGCCAACTCAGATTCACCCATATTCATTTGTTGTTAAGTGAACAGCAACCATTGTGTTCGCGATGTAGTTGTCAGATGTCTGTACAGCATATTTTGTCAGAATGCTCAAATTTCAAAGCCCAGAGCTTGCACTTTTTTCAGAAGTCCTCCCTTTCATTATCTTTTCTGCATGATAAAATACATGTCCAACTCTTTGCTTTTTTAAAATCCATAAAGTTTTATGCGTTTATTTGAATCTTGATTACATTTCAGCTTCTCCTCATATTCCCTTCGGTGACTCTTTTAAAGTAATATAATTTTACCCATTGTTTGGCGCAGTATGGTCAACATCATGGCTCTTGCGCCAAGAAAACCTAAACAAACAAACAAACTCAACTATCACTATCTTTTTATTCAGTTTTTGTCGGATGGCTGTATGAAGAAATTCTGCCAATTTTTAATTTCAATATAATTTATTTTTTACTTCTTTTTGCATATACATTTTATACATTCATATACATATACATTTCATTCATTCATATGCATATACATTTCATACATTCATATACATATACATTTCATACATTCATATACATATACATTTCATACATTCTTAGAAAATAATATTTTCTTGATTAATAATCATAGTTATTTCCACAAAGCTTTATAAAATTAACCTCTTAACTGAGGAATGCATTTTTGTTTAACTCAAATTCAGAATGGGGATTTTTCTTTCTAATTATAATAAAATGAATGCACTCATAAGATGAAATATAAAATGAATGAATAATAATATGAGTAATAAAATGAAAAATAAAATGCAAAAAAAGAGTGAATAATAATATGAATAATAAAATGAATGCACTCATAAGACCAACCCATCAACATTGATAAATTTCTATTTTTTTCAACGTACATTTATTTTAGAAAAAATTATCGTTCTTTATTATTTATTAAAAACTATTATTTATCGTTGTTCTCTTAACAATATATATGGAGAACAACGATAAATAATAATTTTTTATAAATAATAAACAACAATCATTTTTTCTAAAATAATCTCTTAATAATATATCGCCTCCATATAAGACATACGCGCTGTACTCACAAACATTTGCTATTTGGCGAAAGGGCATCAACGTGCCAGACATATCACGTTAATCTAAGTATTTAGCACATTTTAATTGAATGCCCTATGTACCATTTCTATCGTGTCAACATTTTCAATAAATCATCCATAAGTTTAACCGACTTGGTGGGTGAGAAATACCACCCAAATATTTTTACATTTTTAAAAGCGATTGACTTTTTACTTGCATCTAGCTACTTTTCAACCTTTTAATATATTTTAAAGCTTCATTTTGGAATTGCTTCATTAACTCGCCATTTTAATTTGTTTAAAAAAATTCTGCGATTGCGAAATTTTAAAATTTTTATTAGCTGATTGTCACGCCTCTTATATTTCTTGCAGTTTTCTCAATTCGTATTAATTTATAATTCATAAGTTGGGTTCATATTAATGTAGTCTTAATTTAAACCATATGACTGGCGCAGTATGGCCACAAATGGTTCTTGTGCCAATAAACCCTACCTACCTTAATTATTTTTTTCATTTTCATCCTTTTAATCATTTTTTCTAACTTAAACGCCTCCAACATTTAAGTATTAAACACATGCGGAGTTTAAAAGAAGAAGAATATTTTTAAATTAACCCTTTCCGAGCCTTTGACACCATTTGTCATCCTGCATTTCGGACTTTAATTTGGACTGGAGAGGGATTCACAGTTCGCAAAGGGAAAAGTGAAATATATGCATTGAATCAGTCATTAATTTTAATTTATTATTGCGTAATAAACGAAAAAATAATGCGTTTCTAAGTTGTTTTTTCAATCTAACAAATTATAATTTGTTAGACTGAAATAAAAGGTTGATCGGATCAGATTAGATCGGAAAGAGTTGAAACTATTAATTTTTTAAATAACATTTTCTAAAAAAATAATATTTTCTTAATTAATTATCATAGTTATTTCTATAAAGCTTTATAAAATTAACCTCTTAACTGGGGAATGCATTTTTGTTTAGCTCATTTCAGAATATAGATTTTTCTTCTTAATTATAAGCAATATCATCACATACGGCAAATGTTCATGGCGAAAAATATCGTTATGCCCGCTGCAGTAGTGGTTCGTGTATAACGAAATGTTTCGTCAGACCCAGTTAATAGATTAAACTGACCAATTTGATTAAATTTATGAAAATAGAACCTCTTCAGCGTCTATCGATTAAAAAGTTAAAATTTAGTTTAATGCTTCAGATAACACAAATCAGAAGATTTTATATCATAAACTATTATAAATAATGCATATTTCACAACTGTTATGTGAAAAACATCTTATGCTTCACTGCAGATAATTTTGTCTGAAATAACAAATTTTTAACAATTTGTTTATTGGAAATTTTAACTGTTTCTTAAAAATTCAAGTAATTGTAGGAAATGATACAATTGCATGTGATATTTAATTCATTAAAAATTTTGGTTACCAACTTATGTGGATTTCAGATTTTCAATGACTAAAATAATTAAACAAAAAAATATTTCATTGCATGACGAAAATTATTTTTGTTTATTTCCTTGATTAACAGCTTTTTTGTTTATGATTTTCTTGTGTGCTCCTTTAATTTTATATTTTGTTTTCATTTTGTTTGAATTATGCACGAATAGATGACATGGCGTCATTAGATGGTGTATCCGATTCTAGTCAATCCAGAGTAAAATCATTTTTAATACCACCAGAAAATTTTTGTCTTCCCCCTCCTCCTCCCAGTAAGTAAAAAGAATGTTTTTTTAATTAGGTTTTTGTGCATGTATAAGAATCATACACTTTTCTTAGATTAAATTATATTCTTTCCGTAATGTCTATTTAAATTTAAATCGATTTATTTAACCCCTTGTACTCGGATGGTGACTTTTATTTGCTATTCAAGACGGTTCATCAAATTGACATTTTATTTTGAATTTTTAAAATACCTGCAGGATAGTAAGAAAATGCAAATTAATTAAACGACAGAACTCATTATTAAACAATTATATGTATTTATTTTTCGGAGTAATAAACAGACATTTGTATTAGTCATGCATTGAATTACTTTTTCCAGTACAAAGAGTACATTATAAGATTGTACACAATAGAGAGGGGGATGTAATACTCTCTCTCTCTCAATATTGAGTAAATTTACAATAATTTTTATAAATTTGCCCAGCAATTTATGAGTAAATTTACAAAAATTATTTGAATCGCAATAAAGTCTTTGCTCCTTCTGTACGTCGTGGCAAGCATCTTTGGCATACAATTATTTCCAGATCATTTTTTAAGGTATTGTCTTTCTAAGTTCTTCTTTAGGTACACTAGTACGGTATGTGAATACGTTATAAAGAATTTTTTTGCAAAATTATGAACTTTTAAAAAATTTAATATCCTTAAAGTTTGAAGAGCTTTTGTTTTTAAGTTTTTTTTAGAAGTTAAATTGATTTTTATATTTGCATTTACATACGTTTTAATGTTATTTTACATATTTAGATGCCATTTTCTCAAATATAGAATATGATAAAACTCTCTTAATAAAAACCTTATTAATTAAAATCTGAAGAATATTTTTTTGCTCAAATTTGGTATACTAATTTCTCATCACGTTCTGCAGTTTCTGAACTAAAGGATAAACAATTCATTCATTCAGAAATATTTTACATATTAAATATCTATTGTCAAATTATAGAATAGTATTATTCTATGTATTAGAAATATTTTTCATATAACTTAGAACTATTAGATAGTTTTTAGAGCTTCACAATGTGAAAGGAAAATTTCATGTCAATTATCAGTTGAACCCCAATATTTAAAGAATGGATATATGACAAACTTTAAACTAAGAAATTTTTGCTTTACATATATATTTTTTCTTACTAAAAAAAGAAGTTTTTTCTTCCAATTTTTAAAAAATTTTGCCATTTAACTGGTATATTTTGGTTTCATAGATGTTTTTTCAAACAAATATTTGAAAAACATTATTGTTTTCGAACTTTTCCCTAAAAGTTCAAACCGGATGTAGTCACATACATTAAAGATAGACTCTACTATGCCTGAATCTCTACATCCGTTTCAAATTGATTATTGCTTATTCTCTAATTAGATATCACATGGAGTAAGCTCCTGTTTGTAAGGAGATTGGCTCATATTTCTATTGACATCTCAAATACTACAGCTGCTAGATTTAAACCAATAATGAAACTTATTTGGCACTTTGCTATCTTATTCAAAGAGTTAAATGATATTCTTACTTTGTTATCAATTCACATGGTGACGTTATTCTTAAATACAGGGTGATCAGCGAATATGCCCAGATTTCAAAATTAAATATCTCTACAACAAAGATCGATAGAATTATGCGGTACACTGAACGTTTATTAGCAAAACTGTAAAAATGCTGTTCAAAAGTTTAGAAAATTTAATTACAAAAATCGTTAACAGATGGCGATCTGCGATAAAAACTCTTTCTCTGAAAGGAGTAAAAAAAAAACAACAATAAATCTTTGCAATTAAAATAAAATTTTTTCAAAATGTTCACCGCTCGAAACAATGAAGTGGCGTAATCGAACAATGAAATTTGACATCACGTCTTGCAATGTCTCAACGGAAATGGAATCGCATGCAACACCAATCAATAATTCAAGTTCATCTAGCATGGCGCGATTGTTTCTATAGACAGTATCTTTCAATGCTCCCCACAGAAAGAAGTCACAAGGAGTCAAATCAGGTGTCATTTTTCATTTTTGACGTCACACTGAAAGCGTCTATGGGCATTGCGATTAGAGCGCCATCTGTTAAGGATTTTCGTAACTAAATTTTCTAGAATTTTGGATAGCATTTTGACAGTTTTGTTAATAAACGTACAGCTTACCGCCTAATTCTATCGATCTTTGTTATAGAGATATTTAATTTTGAAGTCAGGGCTATTTTGCTGATCTGCCTGTATAAACACTACTGTAAATTATTTTGAGATAATCTGATTAATATGTTAATAATATTTCTACTTTTCTTTGTAGTATATAACATTTCTTTCTTTGTAGTATATAATAATTCTACTTTCTTATCCGGACTATTCACTAATAATCTTGATCAAATTATTGGCAAACACATAAAAAATGCTTTTCTCTTTTCCCTCAGCCTTATCAGCTACCACTCCGGTTCCCAATGGAGGTTTGGAATCCCCTTATGAAATGGGGTCCAGTGGTTTGGCCCGGCCCATCTACCCGAGGACGCAATACAACATTCCTCATGCTCATGTCACAATAGACGCTGCTCATCCTGGTATGTAGTCAAGCGAGCTAGATATTAGATTAAAATCCTATGGCCAAAACTGAAATATTTTGGAACAATTTCTCGCCATGCGTAATCCTGCCGATTCTTTAATGGAAACCTTAAACCTTACCGATTGTTATCATTTCTAATAGATATCAAATATAGTTGACTGTTTACGAATTTTTTGACAATTGATTCATTGTTGAGTCTTGACAAATATAGTAATTTTGATAGTTGCTATTCAATCTTTAAAGACCATAGTTATTATTTTTGTAACCTATTTAATGAGCTTTTAAACATGTGCCTGATTTTTATAATATTTGTTGAAATACCTGTCTTATTCTATAAAAAAAAGAAAGAAAACTGACAAAAACTAAAATAGTATAATAGAAATAAATATTTAAAATTCAAACACATTTGAAACAGCATACAATAGCAGTTATCGCAAAAAGAGAAGCGAATAAGCGCTTGATTTTTTTTCTTCTCTTGTAATGTCGTTTTGGCGGTGCAGTTTGGTAGAATTGTGCCAATGCGTAGATTGAATTCCGCCAAAGATCGAACTTGCGATTTTCCGATTTGAAGCCGAGTAACTTATCCACTATACAAAAGTGATCACTGATGTTTAGAGGCAGTTACTGGCTTATTAAGATGTCACCACAACGTATCTATACTTAAAACGCCATTAATACCAAACCGCTCATCTTTTATTACCAAATAATTAACCATTAAAAGTAAAATGTCAAAATTATTGTTATGAAATAATTATACTTTCTCTAATGATTGAAATCGTTTTAATATTTTAAAATTATACTCATGACACAATTTTGTCTAAATAAAGCCGTAAATTTACTAAACAAGCTAAAATAAAACATTTGAGATTATATCCTAAGAAGCCTTTCATCGAATCGCTGACTCTATCTTATCTTCGATTCAATGTCATCCTGATTACGTTTCAGTTAATCCCTGATAAATCGCAAACATATACTTTCTTTGGCAATCATTATCGATTTCCAATCGTTGTAAAAATAACCTATTTGATGTATTTTAATTGAAAGTTAATAATTCATGTATTGCATTGTAATCCGAACATTTACAATGCTTCTTTTTTAACTAGATAGAAACACTACTGTCATCTTTTTAATTATTCAAAAGATTTGGGAAATTGAACGAATGTGATATTTTGACATTCAGTGTCATTGAATCGTGTTTCTAAGGCTTTATAACAGCATGCCACGCTTTACAATTTAATTTTTGTTTCACCACTTTATAAAAGAAATATATGCTATATGCTTTAAACCACATACTATATAGTTTGACAGTTAAAATCGCCAAATTCGTGGAATTTTTTCTTTGCGTTTTTTGGTCGTCGTTCCATTTGACAAATGCCAATTTTTCCCCCCGTATGAGCAGCGTAAAACAGATTTTCATAACTGTCGCCTGGTTTTAACATACTTTATTTATAATTGCAACTTGAACGAGCATAATACTCAAATCTTATGAATCATTTCAGTTGCCAGTATCCTATAATCTCAACTAATAAAAATCTTAAAACAATGAATAAGGCTTAGTTGATAATTCCTTTATCGACTTCTGTGATAGCATACTCAGTTAACGTAAAAGTAAATTGCATTTTAAAAATTAGTTTTAAGAAAATGGACATTATTATAATATAATGACCATTTAAAATAAACGAGTTTAAGAATACGAGCATGCAATAATAAAACGCGCTAAATCACTGCTATTTAGTCATGTTTTAAGACCAGCTAAAGCTTTTGTCTTGGTCAAAATTATATTATGACCAGGGCACTACGTCTATAGTTGAATGTGCTTTTTATGTCGTCTATTGAAGATATTTTGAAAGAATTAATAATAAAGTTTCATATTTTAGATTTAAAAAAATTCCCGAAAAACATTTTTTCGTGTACGTAATTAACCTATATAAATCAGCTAAGTTATATTGCCAATTCAAATGTCACTAAATCTAACTATATATTACATCAATTATCGTAATTCAGTTAAAAAAAAACAAGATGATCGTATTTTAGCATCAATAATTGCCAATAAAAAACACAATTGAATTATTTTAGCCAATAGAGACATGACAGGAAGTGGGAAAGATAATCTTATTTAATTCTATTGGTAATCGAAGTTTTTCAAAAAATTTCTCCGTCGCTCATCTAACCTTTAATTTGGTGAAACCAATGCTTCATAGAGCATGAGTTAAAGCGAAAAAGATTTTCGTTTCTGAAAACAGACTGTAAATACGCTCATATCAACAAACTATCAAATTGTAAGTCATTTTATGTATACAATCCGAAATGTATTTAATTTCAGCATCCCTAAAAAAAAATTAAGTATTTGTTTCTTGTGGCGCTGCGATCAACGCCTACACCGTCGGACTGAAGTGAAGTTAACTAACAAGAAACAGAACTGTTCTAACAAGAAAGCGCGTGCAGAAGTTTGGTTCCGAAGATCGTTGTAAATGTTATCTTCGTGTTCCTGTTCCGTCCCGTTTCGTTTTAAACTAAAAGTAAAGTCTGTGTTAAATAAATTATTTTTGTAGAACGGTGTATTTGATGATTGGGAATAATCCACACCCCTACATTTCTCAAGCATATGTTATTTAACACAGTACAGTAAAACCTGTTTTTGTGCGGTTCTTTTTATGCGATTTATTTTTATGCGGTATGCGAATCTTAGCGGCGTTAGCACCAGTTTAATGTTTCCTCTCAATGTACATGTACCGAAAACGCGTCAACGTTATTATCTGAAATTAGTGCGCTCGCACATAACATCGGCGAAGAAGGCTTTGATACTTTCGGTGAAAATGACCTGGACGAGAGGATTGAGGACCAAACTGTCGATGCTAGTGACATTATCAATAGTTTGATAGAATAGGAAAACGGACAAGAAGAATCGGAATCTATTACAGCAGATAAAATATATGCAGGGATTCAGATTTCTAAAAAATTGGAAACGCATTTTTCTAAAATAGATACCAATGCGGAAATGCGCTTAAAATTCCAAAAAGAGCTGAGATCATACATGTCTCACTATCGTGACGTTTACAAGCAATTGACCAGTCGACCGTCATCACAAAAACTGATCACTGACTTTATGGTACCAAAACTCAAATCAATTGAAATCCTATCTTCAATCGACGAAAGCGATTTTCAACCAATTCATCACAAGAAGATGCGCGTTTTGGATTAAGTCAAGTAGCAGCAAAATATTTAATGTGTAATTTGAAAACTTCTCCGTGTATATATACAATGAAGAATTAAATATTTTTACAATTTCTTTAGGTCTAATTTAATTATTTAATTTAATTGAAAGCATACTCTCATCTATTTCTTAAATCATTGATGTATTTTCTAAAGGCCTTATCACACGGTGAAATGTCGCCAGCACTTTTCCGTTTCTACCCTCAAAAACCGGTCAAGCAAGTTTCATAATCGACAACTTTTTCAAACAAGCTCGAAAATGTTGTCTGAAATATTGCCCGCAAACGAAATTCAACCAATCATATGAAACTTTGAAGTGACGTCACTTTCCTTGTCGTTTGCTGACGAAAAGCGTCGAAGATATTTTATAAGGTGATAAGGCCTTAAGTCCGACTTTTTTTATGCGGTCCCTATCCACCACTCAAAAAAAAATTAGGTAGTATATCGTACAACGTTGTTTATTAAATGTAAGAATTTATAAAATTTCCGAATATTTTTTTGTATGATTTCTTTTATGCGGTCCCTATCCACCGCACAAAAACAGGATTTAATGTATTATATCTTCTCAATGAACTAACCTCACTTTTTGCAGGCTCATCATCATCTACTCTTACCTCTCCATCAACGCGCACTCACCATCCGTACGATCAAGTGACTTCTCCCACTTTGCACATCACCCTGGGCGGTGCTTCAGTGTTGGGCGGAGGTACACCGGCCCAACAACACACGACCTACGCCAGCAACCCCAACACAGCGGCGGCAGAATGCACTTCCGTTTCAGGCACCCTCAGCAAAAGACCACCCAATCACTCACTGAAATCATTTAGTGTGCCGGCACCCCCTTGCCAGAGCGCACCTACGACCCCGCAACCACGGCACATAGGTGAGTTTACTACTGTCTTACCATCTGGAAAAAAAACCAAGTACCCTAAAAGTCAGCTTGAAAACGGGATGTTCTATTACATTGGGGGGGGGGGGGTGAAAGCAAGGGCAGTATTTCTTTTGACGCCTAAAGAACCGGTTAGAAAGTCTCATTATAATTAGAAGAATCGCCGGTTAGAAGTTTCATTTTGCTTTGTACATCGGTCCATGCTTATAATAATGACTTCAAAAAAGTACAAATGATTGCTATTTTGATTTATTAAGTTGCAGCATTAAGATTGAAGACACATGAGTCTTCAAGAAAATATCAAACTGTTTTGTTATTATCCGATGGTTTTCATTAAATTAACGGCAGTCTTAAGTATTAAAAAAATCAATACCAAAGCAGTTGAAGAAATATCGTTGAAGGCTTTCTTACACAAGACATTATTTTAAAGCCTAAATACAAGGAATTTTCTAAGTTTATCTACAATTTAATTTTAGTTGTCATACAAATACATCAGTGTAAACACATGCGAAAAGAATGTCTCTCCTAATGAAGCGCGCTAAGTTCGCCAAATGTTGTGGTCTGCCTTAATGTTTATTTCTCTCCTTACTTAGACTCGTCTGGCTACGGCAACCATGTTCAGGGTTCTTCTTGTGACGGTAGGACAGTAACTAATGATTACTCTGGTAATTGGCGTTATAAAGTTAACCCCTTCCAGTAAGATTTAAGAACAAAAAAATTTTTGGTGAAATAGCTATTTAATTTTTATTTAAGAAAATTTAGTTTATTTTATAATTCTAAGTAATTTATAATTATTAATTAAAATTATATTATTGGTATGGATGTAATTGTAATTTCGCATTCAACATTTCTTCAAAAATATTTGATTTTGGATTAGCCATTAGTTTTCGCGTTTACTCTAGGCACGCCGGTATTTTCTTTCTTCTTTTTAATAATTTCAGGCACATAATGTGTCTACGACTCCAGAGTATTCACGGAATTCACTTATTAGTCACTTAGCGCGTTTTCGTCTTCTTGGTAATATTTTACTATTATTCATTTCAATATCACTATCAGTTAAATGTATGCTTCTTTTCTGAATCACTTTCATCTTCTTGATCTACATTACTCTTATTCATTAAGGTGTTTATTTCACTGCATGTTTAGCATTTAGTTAGTCAGATGTTCTGGCTAAATGCTTATTAGAATAAATGAACGAATTTATTAGAATGACTACTAATAGTTTGGCCGTAACTTGTACCAAGACAATCAAACGATGTATGCTAGTGATCAATGATATCAAAATAAGTAATGAAAGTGCATCCGCATTCTATACACTAGAAATTTTAAATCAAATTAATTATTACATTCAACAATAATTTTAATCGCATGAGGAGTATAACTCGTCACGCCATATAGCACAATGACGAGTATAGCTCGTCATTGTGCTATATGGCATGAAAAATCAGTGACGAGTTATACTCGTCATTTCACAGGAAGGGGTTCAATCCTAGCAATTACCAATGTCTTCTTCATATTGTCGCCATCCCCAATACAGCCAGGGGTTTTTTACCATTACGTACGCCACATTATTGGACATTTGTATAGTAAATGGCTGGATCTCCGATCCTCGTAATAAATAATTGATTACAACATGTAGTTTACCTGCTATGATAAATATATTATTAAATATGTTAGTGTATTATTGAAACTTAAAATGCATACCGATTAATGAATTTTTTGTCCTTTTAAGCAACTTTAATAATCTATGCATTTAAATAAATAAGGAAAATTAATGGACCAATCTCCAGACCCTAACCAACCATCAGATTAATAAGAAAAAAATTTTTGAAGGAGGCTCATAAAGCTCATTACGTCTAACTATAGAACCAAGTGTTGGTCCCCTCCATCAATCTCCACTCTCCATCACTAACTGGTAACACATGTCTCTATACATTCTCAATGGAAAAAAATCTCGTCAAAGTTCCCAATCACAACCAATATCGAAATTTGAGCAGTTTCTATTTTGCATGTAAATGCTTTTGATTTGTTAACAGGTCATGATTAGTCATCAGACGTTTCCCTCTGCATTTCAAAATATTCAAAGGAAACGAATTCATTTCAACGAATTTTAATGAAATACATTTCATCATAATAAAAGGAGATATAGTTTCAAATTATGACTACATGATATTGAAAAAAAGGTTTTATGCATAAAGATTATAATCATATATTAGGTTTTATGTTATAATGTTAAATGTGCGTACTTAATTGACTATGCATACAAAGGGCGGAAAATATTTAAGGTGAAATTAATATAGTTACTGATACTGGGAACTGTATTTAATATTAGCTTTATCACGAGTTGGTATATACCTGTTTCTACCAAAAGGAAAGATATTTAAAATGATCCCTTTTTGGTATTTAATTAGAAAACATATAATCTGGCCAATTCATTATGAAGTTAAAATAAAAAAACTATATTTTTTCAATATATTTGTTGAAGTGTTGTGTGATGAAAAGGCAGTTTCTCTGTTTTATTTGCTAAAATAAATGTTTATTTTCTAACCTAGGTCTTCAAGACCATCTATTCTTCTACCATCATCTTCTACCAAAATATTGACTCACACATCTTCTTACTAACAACCTATAATAGCTTCTATCTGATTGACTTTCATCTCCTTGCTTCTTATATACACACGTTTTACTAACATATAATTATTTCTATATTTATAAATGTATCTATGAGCGATCCTATCAAGCTGTTACATATTTAAATATAAATGTATGTATTCTCAACAATATTTATTCAAATGGTCAAAATGACCCCTTCACTAAAAGTAAGTATACTATAAACATTCCGCTGAAACAAACAAACAAAAAAGATAAGGATAAGATTTGCAACTATATGTCTTATGCAAGTAAATGCAAGTAAAAATCAATTAAAAAAATTTTTTAATACGCAATAATTTTCTTGAAAATAAATTTTTGTTAGAGGTCAAAATGCCCCCTTAGTACTTATGTTAAACTTTATTTTGCACCAACTCTCGATATTAATTGGAGTGAGTGAATTCATAACTCTTAGTGACTTGTCAAGAATTCTTGAGTTTCCACACTAAATAAGAATTGATAAAATCTGCAGCTTTAACATTTTGTTTAGTGATATAACTAGCGAACTATTTCGAAATAATGTATAAGCAACGAAAGCAACCCCATAAAGTAAGTGCAACGAAATATCTATCGGATGATGGTTATGAGAACATCTTTCTGATTTGATATGAAGTTCATGTATCTATAGAAGAGTTTAATCTTATAAGAAATAATTGGTTTTATGGATGCAATGTTTCTAGCTGGTCATGGTACTTTGATTTTGTCAATTATTTTAAATACATAGATTATGAAACAAACAGTTATTCTCCGAAGGCAGCTGATCAATTAATTTTAAATAATTAGCAAAACGAACATGCCAGTACTTTATGCCTAATCATCGGCCAAACTTCACCATTTCATATGAAGGTTTGAAAATCCATCATCAGCAATTACCAGCCACATATCACCCTTAATGTATTCATCTGCAATTAATTCTATATTTTTGACAGTAAAAGCATTTGTTTATTCCAATGTTGTAAGAAGTATGTCATACCGAAATCATTCAAATTGTGTAATGCAATATAACAACCTGAGAAAATCATAATTAATTTTCATCTTAAAGAAATGTATATTTTATGTTAAGATCACGAGAGCTTAAATTTTTAGTTTTAGCAATACAATTCTAATGTTTAGTTTTATTAGTAATTAAAAATTCGTTAAAAATAGAAGCTTAAGTTATACATTAAAACACTGATACCATTAAAAAGCTAATTTTTTTAATCTTTAAATTGATGTAAAAATCATGTTTGTGCGATAATATTTTCGGATGTTATAGCGGTAAAACGTTGAAATTTCGCTTAAATTTTAATTAATTCTAATTCTAATTAAAAATTCGGAAAAAAGGCTCCGAGGTACACATTCCCGACCTCCAAAGTATACATGTACCAAATTTGGTAGCTGTAGGTCCAACAGTCTGGCCTGTAGAACGCCAACACACATTGAACTTTATTATAAGTATAGATAAATAATTGTTAATAATAAATCCCATTTCTTTTTTTAGTGTGTTATTCAAATGTTTTCTTTCCCTTTCTATCTTATCAACAATTTAAGGCATTTTCCCGAATTAATTTTCTGCCATTTCTTTAATTGTTACTTCGTTTTTCGCTGTATTTCTCAACCGATTTTCTTATGTTACAGTGAAACCCCAGCAGGTGGCGAGTCCTCAGAAAAAACTGGTGACAAGCGGCGGGCCGGCCACCCCTTCATCTCAACAATCAACCCTGAAGTCTCGACCTTCCACCATGCCCCGACAGCAAGACGGCAGTGAAAAGGAGGACCTGCCTGTAGGTACTTAAATCTCTTGCTTCTTTTCCTTTTCCTGCCTAACATATTAACAAGTTTCTATGACTGATATGGTGAAAAATTATGCACGCAATACATATATACAGTAAAAGCTCCTTATTCGCGTTTTCACTATTCGAGGATTAAAAAATGCGACCCAATTTCTATATTCGCGGCTAAACATTTCTTTATTCGCGGATCTAATAAGTACATACAGTAAGACCCCGCTTAACGCGGGGGATACGTTCCATCAAAGTAGAGCGTAATGCGAAACAGCGCTAAACGAGGCTATCTTTACATGTAAATATTGGGGTTAGGGGAAGATGGCTAGGAAATTGGTTAGGTATTAAATTTAAAAAGTATGTTTTTTTAATAAAAATAAAACCAAACATTTATTTCTTAAAGCCCAAATTAATACATTATTATTTCTTGCAAAAATAAAAACAAAATATAAATAACAAGAATATTCTTAAAAAAACAAATAAAATTCTAAGTCAGTCATATTTAGTTAGCCTTCCGCGTTTTCAGTGTTCTGTCGTTTTGTGACAAAAGCATCTAATGTTGTTTGCCTTTTTCTTTTGCGTTGTTCTCTTAAAAGTTCTTCATAAACGGATAGAGCATCTCTAACACCATGCCTTACTTTTGAGCTCCTGTCAATTCGGATCATTTTCAATGAATTGATCCATTGTTTTAGTTATGGTAGACAAACTCCTTTTTACAAACGCCATCGAAAGTTCTTTTTGCTCTTCTTCTGAATCACTGCTGTCAACATTTTTGTTTTCTTCTTGTTCAGTTAATTCCTTGAGAAAGATCATTAGAAAGACTAGCCGCTGCTTCTTGAATTATTTCTTCGACATCTTCCACATTTACCCCTTCAAAACCGGTTTGCTCCGTTAATTTCACTATCTCTTCCACTATTTCATCCACATCGACAGAATGTCCAACGTCATCGCTCTTACTTAAATCCGGCCAAATATTCTTCCATACTCCTTTCAAAGATCTTTCTGTTACCTCATTCCAAGAAAGGCCTATATTTTCTACAGCATCCACGATGTTGTAGTTTTTCCAAAATTCTCTTATGGACTGGTTCTCTTCTCCGTCTGTTTTTTTAAACATTTGCTTAAAGGTTCGCCGCAAGTAATAAGCCTTAAAATTTGATATAACGCCTTGGTCCATTGGTTGAATTAAGGCAGTTGTGTTAGGCGGCAAGAAAACCACTTCGACTGGAATGCATGTTGTTAAGTCTGATAAATTTGTTGGGTGGCTTGGAGCATTATCAATTAACAGAAGTGCTTTTTGTTCAAGTTTTTTAATTTCGCAATAACGTTTAACAGACGGGCAGAAATGTTCAGTGAACCAATCCTGGAAAATTTTCGCAGTTATCCATGATTTTTTTATTAGACTCCCAAATTACAGGTAAAGTTGATTTAGATATGCCTTTCATCGCTCTTGGGTTTTTGGAATGGTAAATTAGTAATGGTTTTAATTTAAAATCTCCGCTTGCGTTACCACCTAGAAGGGTTAAGCGATCTTTTGCAGCTTTAAATCCTGGTGCCCGTTTCTCTTCACGGGATAGAAATGTTCGTTTCGGCATTCTTTTCCAAAACAAGCCTGTTTCATCAACATTAAAAACCAATTCTGGAGGATAGTTTCCTTCTTCAATTATTTTTTTTAAATATCGCTGGAAATTCAGCCGCCGCTTTTGTATCACCACTTGCTGCTTCTCCTGTAATCTTTATGTTGTGAAGGTTATTTCGATGTTTAAATCTATTAAACCATCTTCGACTAGCAACGAAAGTTTCACTTTTGTCAATTGTCTCAGCCTGAATGTAATTAAAAATTCTTCTAGCTTTTTCGATTATGATAGATTGGCTTAATGGCATATTGTGGTCAATTTCGTCGTCAATCCATATAGACAGTCGTTTTTCCATTTCCTCTATGATATTATTTCTAGAACGGGTAATTCTAGTTGCAGAGCTTGACGTAGTTGCAGTTGCCGATGACAGTATTTTTTCTTTATTCTTCATGATGGTCCTTATTGTTGAAGTTGGCAAATTCAATGAAGCACTAATTAGAGTTTGACGTTCACCTGAATCTAATCTTCTAATCACTTCCATTTTAGTTTTGAGTGAAATGCTTTTTCTGGTTGCTTTCTTTTCTTTTTCATTATCACCCATAGTAAAAAACTAAAGATCAAAATATTTGACACTGTAATATAGTATTAAATATGTAAATTAATACCTACTTACAATAATGTCAACAAATGTTTCCAATAATAAAAATATGTCTGTACAATACCGCACCAAACAAGAAATACAAGTACACTCTTTCGGATATGTATTTGAAACCTATCGCTGCATAATATTTCGGGGAATCCCCGTATGCTGCGAGCGATTTCGTGGAATCCCCGGGTTGAAATAAAAGAGCGCTAAACCGAAACCGCGCTAAACGAAACAGCGTTAAGCGGGGTCTTACTGTACTTAATAATAAAAGGATTCCAATAGGTATCCAACCCAATATCCTTTGTAAATGCAGTCAAATGGACTAATAAAAAAAGTAAAATGGATCTTATTACAACTTTGTCTAAAGTATGTTGTTAAATGCAAACATAGCCGAAATTGTGAATGGAATAGGACGAGATGGGTTCGAACACATAGAATCAAGTGACGTTCAGGATTTGCTTGCATCGCAAGATGAAGATCTAACTGAAACCGACTTGGAGGAAATATTAAATTCACAGCCGATTGAAGAAGAGGCTTCAACAAGTACTGGAAATGTGACATTTAATTTGAAAAATCCTAGTGAAGGTTTAAGAATGGCAAATGAGCTTTGCGATTTCTTTATGAACGTCTATGGAATGAAGTCTTATTTTTAAGAGGCAAATTGTTAATGCGACTGCTGTGTATCAGTCTGAATTGAAGGAGCTTTTAAAAACTGCCAAGCAAGAGAAAATTACAAAATTCTTAAAACCATTGCCTAAGCCTTAAGATAATTAATCAAAATGTTCAAAAATTTAAAATTAAATTGATATATATGTCACCTAGGGACGTATCCCATATAAATTACCATTCCGTATTCACGGTATATTTATGGAGCATAAACCCCGCGAATAAAGAGTTTTTACTGTATGGTATACTCATAAATAGTAAGTATATGAATTGATATCTCCCAAGTGGACGACGGATCTTTTGAGGGTATTTAATATTATTAATTTAATCCGTATTAGAAATTTTTAAAAAAAAAGATACTAAAGTGAGGCCTGGTGATATTTTGATTTGATTTTAATAGCTAGTTGATTTGATTTCCGATAGAAACAAAAATTATGTAATAAAATGCAAGAACCGTGTCTTTATATATTAGGGAAAAAGTAAATGCTTCTACTAGGAACATGTGGGTGTAATTATGCCCAAACTTGCCTTGTGCCATTGAACGGAACTAAATCGTATTCTCCTGCTAAGATAATTTCGGATATTTTTATTTTTTGCATACTAAATTTACCAAGTGAACTCCAGATTTTGCTAAATTTCCACATTTCAGATTACAAAAAAAAACACACACAATTTTGGAATTATGTCTACTCCTAAATTAATTTTTTTAAATGCTTTGGGAGGCGAGCTTTAGCTTGGAATGTGATCTTTACACCAAATATGTAGATTTCAATCAATTTTTGAGCGAAATTCGCTCAGAAATCTGACCGTCTGAGTCACAAATATTATAAAATATTGTATACGATACAGATGAAATTTATAATAGAGATTTTTACAACAAAAATTATGAATCCAAGTCAAATTTAGAACCCAATTCATTAAAGCGTCTATAAGTCTGTATTTTTCTAGACTTGTATAAGTAATAATTCAAAAATGCCAACCAAATTATACATGAGATTTGGTACATAAATTTAGCAGTTGCAAGATATAGATTCGTATAAAATGTTTGTATCCAAATCTAGCACTGAATCTACTGTATATCAATCTGCACATAAACGACATAACCTAAGTAAACAAAATTTGGAATGTGATCTTGTCAATTAGAATTGTAGTTTTGTGTCTAATTTTAGTTTCAATTCATCAAATAAAAAGCACCAAAATTACATATTAGGTTTTCTTTTTACAATACTGTGAAACACAAATCTGCAGGATTGAAATTAAAAATTTGAACAATTGTGATATTCTTGGCTTTGCTCATACACAATTTTATGCAATGTGGAATGGAGGTATTTAAGATTCTTACTAGAAAATACTGAGAAAATGTCAGGTAAACTTTTGCTGGTTTTTACTTTTGGTTCTATACCTTTATTGGAGCCTTAAATTATGACAAAGTGATATTTAGGTGATAAAAGTAAATTTTTTGAAAAAATCGTGTTATACTATGAACTCGATTTATGATCTACCCTTTTACATAAAGCATTTTGTTTATATTATTATAAATTTTGAATCTGTTTCATGTAACTATCCTTTTCTAATTATTTAACTACTTTATTTTTAAAAAAATAAAAAATTACAGATGATTTAAAAAAAAAACAAATTTTTAAATATGAAGTTTGTAACTTCATATAAAAAATGTTGAATCTATAAATATAAAATCAAATAATCTTTTCATTATATGTAAAATAATGCGATTCCTTAATTAGTGAGTAGTAATCGTGACAAAAATTCCAGAATATTCTACAATTGTAGCAACCAATTATCATGTATAAAACCATACATGAAATTAAGTAACTACACACAATTCACTTGACATCAGTAAAAAAAATTGCATAACTTTTTCACCATATCTCTGTAGTTCCTTTCATCTCTGTCCTAGCTGATATATTTATTCATTTAATTTCTTCTAATGAAATGTGTATACATTAATATTGATTAATGTCTCTTACATTTTCAAAGTACCTTTATTATGATATTATTATTTATATAATTTATTGCATCTGCTTTCCTTTATGAATTCCACAGCTATATACTATTAG
>JAPMOQ010055686.1:3908713-3920977 GCA_026543055.1 Argiope trifasciata
GAGACTAGCAGGTGCCAAGAAAGAATGGCCTAATTGACAAAAATTTTGATTCCTGGATATTTCAGAATCTTAGCCAAATTCCTATCGGAACTCAAGTTTTAATATTTATTCTAGAACATTCCATGCCCTGCCACTTGAATTATAAAAGCAGGGAGAACAAGTTATGTCAAAAGAATTCTCTCTTTGGAGTGTTAATTGATCATCAAATTCAACTCAATGTGTTTTTGGTTCTCTGATTTCTTACTAATAATCTTCTGCTTGTTTGAGTAATATTCATAAATTTTGTAATTGCTGTCTCGTTTTCAAGTCAAATAAAACATCAACTGTTATTAGACTTGTCAGACTTCTCACTAGATGATTTTCCGTAATAGCATTGAAAAGTTACCTAAGAAATATGTCATGTTTAAAATTATTTATTTGTTTTTATCAAAATAACATTGTCATCTAGATAAAAATTAAGGCAAGAGATGGCATTTATAGTTTATCAAAAACAGATTATCTCAGTAATGCTAAATAACATCAGATTAGTTAATAATAATCAAATTCTGTTTTGAAACAGCACAAGGTTTATTTAGGAGTGGAATAGTAATTTTGAACTAGAGGCAGATAATGAGAATGGCATCAGAATCGGTATCTTATTCTCTAAACTTCAGCACATTAGTGAAAGGACATTTTGCCTAATGGACTAAGCATTCGTTAGATCAACTAATACAATTTTTTCTTTGAAATCTTTTAATTCGCAAACTAAAAAATTAAATAATATATTGATCTGTACTAAAAGAACATATAAATCTATTTATTGTAATTATGAGCATAATACATTCCTCTTTAACTGATGCTACTTAATATACGATAAGATGAATTAAGATATGGAACTGAACATTAACAAGTTGGTGAAATATTATAAAAATAGAAATACATGAAACTATTTTTCAAAAGTAAAGATAACACAAAAAGGCTATTTTATTTATTTATTTATTTTGCATTGCAATTATTAAGTCTTGTAAAAATTAATGTTTTGTCGAATTACCATCTTTCAAACTAATATGAAAAACAATTATAACAGTAATCAGCTGACAATACAATTGAATTATTCTTCAAAGTATTTTACTATAGTATCACCTGATGCTTTTTACTGGATTGTGTGAATAACAGAAATCCAGAACTGGTTACATATTCTTTCATGTTATAACAGAGTACGATGTTTGTTTTTCCAAATACCTAACACGTCATTTATGTACATCCATTGATGTCCAATAATATTGACCTCCCTATTATAAAATCATAACTATGATCAAACTATTGTACACAATATTTCTAGAGAATTTCCAAGATATCTATACCAAATATGTTAAAGACCAAAAAAAGGTTGCATTAAATAAAATATGGCCAATAGTTATAAAATGCTATCAAGTGAAGAAAATTACTTACATTTTATTAATAACAAAATAAATCTGATTTTTAATGCATTATACATGAATTATTTGTTCATTGTTTTCAGCCTTCTTACAGTACTGAAGACTTGAGTGTGGAAATGGCAAATCTTGAAGGACTGATGAAAGATCTGAATGCCATTACAGCCTCGGAATTCGAATGTTGAAAAGCCCAAAATATACCTTAAGGCGACAAATATTAACCAGCACAATTTGTGCTCTTTTCACATAGCAATGACAAGTGCAGAGTTGCTGCATTATTACCTGTACCTGTGATTACTATATGTTATCTTTTATTCAAAATGAATCATTGTTTGAATCATTCATCTTTAAAAAATGTTGCATTCATACTTTTTGTAATGCCAAACGCGAGTATTTAATTTGGAAATCAGCTGTTTATGTTGTAAAAAAATTATTTATATAGTGTAGCTGTGTATAAAGCTCAGGCAAAGTATTTGCTACCTTTAATACTGTTTCCATTTGATGATGTATGTTGTGATTCATTAACTGCTACTCCCACAAGGAAGGACAATGCTTTAAATATTTTTTATATGGTGTAGAACAAGATGAACCCTTTTTCAAATAAAATAGGCAATTGGTAATATTTCCTTGAATTCAGATTTTTAAGATAACCCATTTGAACTAACTAGTTTACATACATAGCAAAATTTATACATATAGAATTGAAAGTTTTAAAAATGGTTATAATATTCTTTTTTAAAAAACTCTGCAATAGTTGTGACAAGTGTAAATGTTATCATGAGCATGAATCTTGTGGCTCATAAGTCAAAGCCAAATTACAGAATAATAAATTTTTCATACAAGAAAACTTTTAATTAATAGGACAAACTTGATTTTATTAAGCAAGCTAAAAGGCATCATAATTACAGTTTTTAAAAAATGTTCTTGTACATCATATCTTTCATTACTTTGAAGTTGTGACTGATGCTTTAAAATTAAACAAATCACAGTTTATTTTGAATATTCAATGAAAACATCTGTTGCAAAAAGTTACAAATAATATTAGATAAAAATGCTTCTTTTTTTTTCTTTCAAAATAAAGAATAGCAAATTCTTGACATTTTTCTGTCAAGCTATTTACAATAAATTTACATAGTCAATTTAATAAGGCCACATTATACATGGATAAATACATTTTAAAAATTGAAATATCTCTGCTCTCAGAGCATTGCTTTTAGCAAATTTTGAAACCTTTTTGTCTGAAAAATTCCCGTTAAGAGTACATAACTCCCAGTGATCCCATCCTTAAAATTCTATCTTTATGTATTTTAATCAAGAAATGTAAGGAAGTAGGGTTCAACTTGTTAGAAAGAAATGTAAATATTGTAACATATCTAATTTTGGGGGAAAAGCATGCTTCAACGAATGTTTCATTTGTAAAAATATATCAGTTCCATTCTTCTTGACATATTTATATACAGTTAAGTACTGTACAGTCAAATGCCCAGCATAAATACAAGGGCTTCTGTGTCTCGTCTTTCTGTACTGCATATTGTATACTGCGATTGAAACTAATCCTCTTTTTTATACAAAACAATTCATGATTTGTACTATGTCACAAAAGAAAAATAAAGATCTTTGAATCTTTTATTCTTTGACATTTATCTCTTGTGTACCATGTTGCTCTACATGAGTAATTCAAAATTAATGTATTTATATTTTATAATTAAATGCATTAAACACAGAACTACTATGTTAAAGATCATGTGACAATCACCATGCATCTCTAGCTACATCTTGTTATCATGCAAAGGGTAAGAAGCTGGAAGCAGTTTCACCTCAATAGTGATAAACAGGAAAAAAAAATGCATTAGTAAGTAGTTAATTTTGTTAACTAACTACTACAATGATTCTCACCCTGTACTATATATCTTGTAAGTAGAAATGAATTAAAAAACGCTACATAAAAATTTGAAAACAAGTTCAGAAATACATTTTTTTTTAAAAAAAGCTCTTTAATGAATAGACAATAAATTGTTACTCATAAGAAGATTTATGTACATATAAGAATTCTAGAACTGTTTTGATTATAATTTCAAAATCCAAAAGTTAAGTTGATGACCACAGCATGGAAGTAATAGAAAAACGTATTTGAAAGTGTGATGAATAATGCTATTCTAATGCATTTTCAATGTAAGTTTTATATCAGGGCAAACAATTTTTGTGCTCCTCAAGAAATAAAGAAACTGGTAAGTCATGGGTTAGAAAAAGACAAAGAAAATTCTTTAAAAGAGTAATTAATTGTATTTTCTAATGTATGAAACACAAAACATAAAAATTACACTGAATACCAAAGTATATCAATTACACGAAAAATGTACAGTGTGATTACGGTCATAATTATATACATCTTTATATTAGTTACACAATTGCATACATTATGCAGTTATTTCATGATGCTGTATCTATAGAGTTTATACTTTCCTGCTCATCAACTTGTAAATCAGAGGTCATACTTTCACTGTTGTTTAAAAGATTTAAAGTCTCACTGTCTTTGGAAATAGCACTTTGTGACCGCTTTCGCTTTGGTTTTGGTGTAGAGTTAGACTTTGAGGGTGAAGTTGCTGCTGCATCTTTTTTATTTTTGTCTGCATGAAAAGCTAAAATAACATTTATGAATTAAAATTAATAAGAAATAGTCAGCATTATTTTGAAATATTTGAATACATCGTAAAGAAATATCGATTCATCAATAATTCTTAGTCTGGTTATTAAGAGATCTCTTCAAATTAATTTTATTCAAAAGGTAATAAATATAAAGTAATAAAGGTAAGGTAAAGGTAATAAATTGTATGACTATCTCCAGAGAAGAAAAGATTTATCATGGAGAATAATTTCAAAATGATACAGATAAGGAAATTGTTCTAATCTAAATTACACATGACAAGTAACAAATAATAAATTATCAAAAGCAGTTGAGATAGTGCTTTTGATTATTTATTCCCTGTTACTTGAGATACAACAAAGTAATTTTAACTATTTTACGTTCAACTATATTGCACTATTGTTGATTGTATTCCAATGCAACAGTAATCTATATTCTAAAGAAACTAGAAAGCCTGTCACATCTATAAGTCTTCAATCAGCGTTATGCTCAGTATATACATAATAGGGTGTGTATACAAATTGTATGAGAAATTTCATAATAGACTATTATCAAAATATTAATTCAAGGTATCAATTCATTTGCTGCTTAGTACAGTTACTTGAGTTTGGGGTAGATAGATATCTCATCTGACAAAAATACAGTTTGATTTTCAGTTCATTGAATATTTTTATCCTTTATCATTCTCATGTTTCTCAAGAAGCGTGGTAGAGCTAAAAAAAAAATCTAAGCCTCAAAAATCATATTTCACAGAAAAAATAGTGAAATTTTCATAAAAAATTTAGACTACATTGCACTGAGTTGGTTTGATCAATAGGAGCATGCTCGTTAACATATTTCTGCCTTGCTGGAGAAAGATTTTCAGAGTAATAAAGAACATCCTCATCATAACAGCATATTTCATGTCATTACATTATAATCATGTGTTCTATTGATGTGGCAAAATAATCCATTCTTTTTGCTCAACTAATTAGCACCTACGATATAATAATGCTTAAATATTTCATAATCATAACTAGAAATAAATATGCATTTGAATCCGGTAATTTGTTGAAATAATTTTTTTCTTAAGAATTAATAATTAGAACAAAATTGTAATAATCACTATGTCACAATTTCTGACAAGTCATTTTTTTATAAATTTAACTCAACATTAAATCAAATTCATATGGTAGAAAAGAACTTTATAACGAAACTTAACAATAAAAAAATATTCTGAAGATCATAAAACATTTGGAAAATAAACTATTAAAAGAAAATATTTATGCAACTGATTAAAATTTCTCCTTACCTTCTAAACATTCTTTAATAGGCTCTATCATGTCTTCAAACATCATATCTTCCAAAGCTGCAAAAACATCTGGTAAGGTTAAAGTTTTTCTCTGAGAAGCAGCTTGAACTTGACTTGCACTATAAAATAAAATTGAAATAAGAAATCCCAAGTAAAATCAAATACTAATAAATGCATAAAAATTTATAATTAAAAATAGATATTGAATTTTTATACTTAAACTCTAAAGTTTATTTATTTTGGGGCAGAATAGATTTAAATTGTCTCAATATATTCAAATGCTTTTTTATTTTTCATTGTTATAATGATGGAGCTTTATAATCAATTTTTCACTTATTTATTAATATGACAGAATTTCCACTTTTGTGTGTATAGTGATCTACTTTTTGTGTCTTTCATGTTTTTGGAGTTACCAATTGATAGATATAATTAAATTTTGATTACATAAAAAAACTACTTTCGTGATGTATAACAGAAATCAATTATTGATAATTACTTTAAGGAATTAAAAGTAGAGAAAATTAAAATTTGCTTTTGAGCATACTTGTATTATCAAAAAATTTTACTGGTATACTAAGAAAACTTTATTAATTTATTATATTTGTAATGGATAAATCTGCAATGCAGGTTTCTTGCAAATTTTTTAACATGTTTTTTTTTGTTGTTGTTGTTAATGTAGAATGAGTAGTGAAATCCTACTACAACAGCCTAAGATCCAAATCCATAGCCAAGAAGCTTAATTATAATTATTACTATCTATGAAAAAAATATTTTTTTAATATCATACATTTTTATACTAATTTTTAAAGCATTATCATTAGCAACAAAGTAATGAAGTTTTTTAATTTTAACAAATACTATGTGTAGTTACATTAAATGTTTTGGATTCTATTTCCCATTACAGTTGAAAAATAGTGCTGATGCAACATAACATATTCATTATCATTATTCTTCTTACAAAATACATGTGTTAATCCTAAACAATCAATCTGAATCAAACAAAAATAATAATAATCTAATCATAATGCATAGAAGGAATTGAGAGGTAAAAATAATATCTACATATCAAATGCAAATTTTTAACTAATTCTAACAAATGTCACATTTGTGATTAAACATTTTTATAATCCTTTGATCAAAACAAAATAAATTTTTCATGCCCCTTATACATCAATAATAATAATTTAAAAAACATGTTTAATTACATAGTGATTAGTTAATAATTCAATATATTTTCCAAAAAAAAAAAAAAACTACTTTAAAAATTTTATTGTTTTAAATTGATGCATTCTTTTTAAAGACAATTAATCAAATGTAAAATCTTTTATAAATTATTTGTGAAGCATAAAAAATGATGGAACAAATAAATATAACCTTAACATTTAAGTTTTTTTAAGTATATCTTACCAAGCAGTTGCATACAACACAAAAACAGAAGCAGCTCTTGCAACAGCTGATCTAGCCTCCTTTGATATATTTATACCATCAGGAATCTACAAATAAAAAATATAAACCAATCAAATTCCAATGAAAAGAAAATAATCAATAAGAATGTTTTTGAAAAATCATAATAGATGAAATGTTAATGTCAAAGAGTTTTACAAATATAATATGTAGACATATGAAAGATAAAGGCATGAATTTTAGTTTTCTGAATTTAAGTTGAACCTTAATACAAATACATACAAGAAACAAGAAATTATTTTTTTAATAACTTACAGCATCTTTTAATATTCTCATTATAACAGTAGAGGGCAAAGAAAGTTCTTCAATTTTGTCTGACATATCTGCAGTTACAAAGAAAAAAATTTAAGTAAAAATTACAAGAATCAAAACAAGCAGTAATACAATGTATACATCAATATCTTTTCATAAAGAATACAAAAATAAAATCAATGCTGATTTTAACATTTAAAAGGTTATATTTAAATTAGGAAACAAGATTTTTTACTAAATAAAACTATTTCTTAATGAATGTCATAATTAGAATACCTGACAATAACAATTTAGTTTACATACTTTAGATCTAAAAAAATTCCATAACCATAGTATCAGTTTATATCAATATAATCAGTTATTATTTCACTTCAATTACATGTAAAAAAGATATATGCCAACATCTTTTTAAAAAATAATGTTTAAGAGATTTTCCTCAAAAATGAAAAGTTGAAGTATTAATTTCTATAATAATGTAGTTTAACTGGCAAAGTCATGAAGACTATTAAAAAAAGGAGGAAGTGTTTATTATACATCAACATTCAAATCAACTCTAGAATAAAATTATAAAGCATGCACATACATAAATATCAAAAAATTCTAAATAAATCATTATTTGATTGAAATCTTCACATCAATATCCTTTTATATCATCAATAAATGCTAAGCCAAGTCAATAATGCTAGAAATGCTAATCAACAATAATGCTAACAAGCAAAGTAACTATAGTAAAATAATACAATGAATTGCAAAAAAGACTCCAGTTAGTAAGCATTATCAGCTTTGCATCAATTCATGATTTGTAAGGATCTAATAATTGCATTTCGAGCAAACAATTTTTGATAACTTTTTTGCACTTTCATTGATAACACAGAGAAGAAGAAAAAAAATCAAAAAGATTGAAGTTAACTTTTTTATAAAGCAACTAAGCCTCAAACTGGATTACACACATACACTACAAAATAATAATAATAATATACAATTTATTTCGGTATTCCAAGACTATAACTTTTAAAAGATAAGCAAAGTGGAAGCTGAAGAGTTTTAGGTATTCTTCTGAAGTCCTGCCCTTGTCCCATTAGATGAATTTTCTATCAATTTTTTTTTCCATTATCAATTTAAAATTTATAGTTTAGTTTTTAATCCTAAAAATAATTTCTCCCATATAAAATTCTAAAAAGAGCTGCTGATGCATTTTTTAAAAAATTAAAAATCTTTTTGGCAAAAATCAAAATGGCAAAAACAAGTGTAGCAGAGAGAACAAGACAAAGCTGTGCTAAACAAAACAAATCAAAAGAGTTTGAGGGTGTGATAAAATTTTTTAAAAAAATGGAAAAAGCTTTAAAACTAAAAAAAAAGCATTAAAAAATTTTTTTTAAGGAAACTGAAACAACAAAATTGAGAATATAAAGAATGAAAGAAGAAAAAAAAGTATGAGTCTTGCAATAAATCAACAACCATCTTATAGAGCTCAAGTATTAAGTAAAGTAGAAAGAAAAGTTAAGAAGTCTTCCAATACAAGAAAAAAAAAACCAAGCAGTTGTGAAGAAATTAATTTCAAACATATAACTCCTTATTTTGATGTACTAAATCACAGAAGAATAGTCTCCCCAAAGATGCTAATAAGCGAGGAAAACAAAACATTTTAATACAAGATGAAGAATCAATACAATTCCAAGAAAAGGAAAGATTTGAAGTTCATTTGAAATACAGGAAGAAAAAAAAAAAGAAGAAAATGAGAAATCTCTATTAATGTGCAACTTAAAAGATGCATTTCAGTTCTTTAGAATTAATCATTCTACTATGGAAATTGAACTCTTCGTGGGATCAGCAAGTTCAGCTCATAGTATGAGAATCTTGTTCAATTTTAAAACTGTGCAAATAGAAAAGAACAATAGTAAATCTCTAGTATTTTGATTATTTGAAACAAATTTAATGATAATAGTATGAAATTAAACTCAGTAACAGTCTATCACAAATTTGAAAATTCACCGAAAAAGAATTGGATTTAGATGTAGAACAAATTCAAATAGATCAGTAGAACAAAAAAAATGAAGCCAGCTATTTTATTAAAAAGTTGATGTTACAATTAATAATTTTCTTAGAATATACTCAAAATATGCTTCAGCAAGCAAAAGCTATATAACAAGCTGATTGCTATTAATACAGATTTACTTCTTTCAAACCTATGATATGAAAATATCCATGGCTCCCCAGTGGCAAATCGATAAAGACTAATCAGTAGTAATATATATTGTAATAATTTATTTCATATGGGCTGTTAAGGAGAATTTAAAAACAAAATCCTATGTAGATATATCTGATTACTGCACACTTTTTGTCACAGTAAAAATATCCAATCAATATATCATTGTACTCACTTGACCACAGCAAATCATTGAAAATTCATTTTGTCAAGACCTATTGAATCAAGTGGGAATTTGCCATTATACTTAAAATATGAAACTAGAAAAGGTATTCCTGCCCTTTAGAAAAAAAAAATTAAAGAAATTACTCAATCTGCATTAAAATTGCTTTAATAAATTTTTCATTTTTACATATTTTATTGCTGGTGGTCCAACTGTTATGTTGGTCATGTAACATTAATCAATTTTTTGAAATAATAAAAATATCAATAAATTAATATAGTTGATCAATCCATAATCCATATTAAAATATTAAATCAATCCTACACTATTCCCTACTATAACTGGACATTTCTGTCTATTATCATTAATAATTAAAAAAAAATTTTATTATAAAAATTTAGAAAAATTTAATGTTACAAAATTGAACTATTTTTTATGTGGTAATTAAATTATTAAGTTAATTACCAGGATGAAAATTTAACTTAAATTACTTAAATCCTTATCTTTTAAAATAATTTCTACACACATGTTACACTAATTAGTGTTATAAAAATATAAAGACAAAAAGTTTATATAGATTATTAAGGAATATTTTTTCACAGTAGATTGTTAAGATCTTTCAATGTTACATTAATTACAGTGGAATGACACAGCATTTTTTGTTAATTAAAAAGTATACGGCATTTAATAAAATTATCAGCCCAATTTTGAAATCCCTTCACTGAAAATCGGCTTTGAGAAAAAAGCAACTGTTTCATAACTTATATTCAGAATAAATAAGCTATAAAATTTGTTCACATGGAAATTCAATTAATTTGGGTGATTAAAATTTTTGCGAATCATAAAAGAACAATTTTCAAACTTTATGTAAATATTATAAAGAAAAAACAAGAAACTACAAATAAATCAAAGTCAGAGGTCGTATCATAAGGCAAGGCATATAAAGTTGTCTCAAGTATCATCAAGAGAAAAATATTTACAATTTAATATCACTTGGTAAGTAAACAGCAGCAAAAATTCATATTCTATGCAGCATTTAAAACTCATAAAACTGATGATGATTTTAGCAGTGAAAGGAATCTTATTGTGCTGTAGATGTTGCATATATATATATATATACAGATAAAAATCTAAACTGAAAGAGAATAAATGCATCAATACTACTATATATAGATAGATAGATATTTTAAGGAAAGTACTACAAACTTCGAAGAGGAATTTTTAAAAACTACAACCAAACAAAAAGTGATATGAAATAAACTTTCAGAAGTATATAACAGAATAGCAGTAAATAAACTAACTTACATATAGCGTTATTAGAAAACTTTAATGTATACGCTATGAGAAATAAGATAAAAGAAAATGTTATTCAAACAGAAAAATATTGTTGAATACAAATAAAATTGGGTAGGTAAAAAAAAAATTAAAACATTTTATAAGTTAATAATTTTCTACAGTAATGGAACAAAAAAAATATTATTGAAATAATATTTAAAAGTTAATTCAAAAGATAAATGAGACATATAAATCTAAAAGCAATATATTAATTACGTACAATTTGTTTTACAATAAAACAAAACACCTCGATTGGGATGATGTGATTACGAACACAATGTAGTAATCGTGCAAGATAGAAAAGAAATGAAACTTCAAAGAAAAATTTCATAGCATCTAGCATTTACTAGAACCGGACTTAATAATTAATATATTTTGAAAGTTTATCTTAGATAAGCTGCATGGCTTTAATAGTATTAGTTGTTGTAAACAAGTTCTATAATACTTTATAAAAAGCAGCAATTCAAAAAAAAAAAAAAATGTAAGATACATAGAAAATCTTTTTAACACGTTGCGAAATGCAAATAAATATTAACTTAGTAAATTTGGCACCTGTAACTTCACTAATTAAATATTTTTCAAACGATTCCTTCTTTTTTTTGTCTTTCTAGATGCATAGCTAGACGAGAAAAGAAAGAAATTCTACTGGTTTTCTTACATGCAAAATATTTTAATGAAAAAATAATTTTATAAGATTCTATCTATAAATATCTGAATTTCAAACAATTGATCTATAAACAAAATGCTTCAAAAAAATTGTTTATACTTACTAATATCACAAAATTTCCGCGCAAATCAACCGGAGGAAAAGCAAAACAAACGAATATTTCACTTCATTTCATTCTATGATTCTAAAGTTGATAACATAAAAACTAGAAATTCGAAAAACTGCCTTAGCAGCATAGTACTATCTATCTAGGTGCGAAAAAAAGTTAATTGCACTGCAGGAATTATATTGTTATGATCTCATCGTCATATTTATATTTAAAACTGTGAAATTACAAATATTCTACTTCGTTAAAAAATCTTGCACAAAAATAGCTCCTGAACCATCAAAGATAACAAGCTAACCGATCTCGAATTGATGCATGACTAATGGTTGATTATGAAGGTACTAAGGTATTAATGAAACTCCTTAAAAAGAATTTAAAAAAAAACTATGAAAATCTTATTGCAACCAACGAAATGGATGATTTTTGGCTATTTGAGGTGACCTGGCATTTAGGTGTTGTTTCGGGCCATAAGGGCTCTTAATTCGGAGCTCAAGTCCAAAGAAAAACAACACTGTGTGCCCAGATCTGATGCCCATTAACAGCTAAAAGTCCTTCCAAGATGGAGCTTGGAGTTTAATGTAATTTACTGGAGCTAAAACTGTTTCTGACTCTACAGCGTCTACCTTCCCAAGATGAGACTCGGAAGTTCGTTGATGAAAGTTCGAACAGGTATCTGTGGCAATCGAAAAGTACTTGAGTAATGATAATAAACATGCATTAC
>JAPMOQ010055686.1:3920987-3943739 GCA_026543055.1 Argiope trifasciata
CCTGGAGTTTAGTTGTCTCAGTAGCAGTAGAAGTGCTTTCCGTGACAGTATCATCGGACTACGGTTCAAAATTACGAGATCCAGATTCAAAATAGTCTTCATGTTACTTCAAAATGGGATGTAATAAAAATAAAATAATCTAAATCTTGAATTAAACTCAAATATATGTGATATGCAAAATACTGTACAAGTCCCATCATTTATTCATTGATTAAGCAGTGCATATTCTACAATGCATGTACAATAATTCTCTATAAATATCGGAATAAAAAAATTGTTTTTCCAAATAAAACAAGATATTTTATTCTTTTCTGATTTGTATCAAATAATTTTAAATGAGCAAAACAAAGTACTCAAGGAATTATCGATTAATTATTTCTCATCTAGTTTCACAAATTCAGTGTCTCGGATGCAATTTTATTGATTAAACATTAAGGAACATTTATAACAGATTAACTTTTAACATACAGTTGAGATTAATTTACTTACATTTTCATCACCAATTATTTACTTCTTTACTTTAAATAATTTTTTAAGCAGGGGGGGGGGGAGAGACTGTGAAAGCCAATTTAATTTTTTTTTATTGACAAAAGGAGTTAGTTATAAATAGAATAACGATGGAAATTACAAATCACTCAATTTTTTTTATCTTCAATGTATTAGTCCCTTAAACAAGAAATATTTTGAATTTTATCGTAAACAACTTATCTTCAAATGGAGATAACAGATTTTGAGGTTCTTTCTCCAAGATATCCATAAAAATATATTTTTCAGAATTTACTGTACCCAGGAATTCGGAAAGCTATAGCTCTCCTTGTAGCAACGGAAATTACTGCCTTCCTATTGATTTGACTCACTAATTAATGTTCTAAATGGATTGTTAGTAAAATCTTTCTTACACAGAAGACACTTTAAAAAAAAAACTTACCTCTAGCGTATGAAAAAACATTTAACGATATTTTTTAATTTACAAAATAATAGAGAATTGAAGAAATGTGAATGCATGAGAAATGTGTCTCCGCCTGAAGAAATGAGAATACTTTAAAAAAGAAAATATAAGCAATTAGGATTAATACATTATATATTAATTATACATTACATATACATTACATATTAATACATATTAATATACATTACATATTATTAAAATCAATGAGTTAAGATTTTAAAAAATAAAATAAAACTCACAATGCTGAGTTCAAGCAATGTTAGTTAAATTCGCAGCTTCAGGAAATCTTGAGAAATTGATTTAATTTAAAGTACAATTGAAAATTTTTTGTTCAATGCTCTAAATTATTCAGCAGAAATTGTTCTTCCAATTTATTTAATATCATAATATTTAATGCAATATTTTCTCCTACAGAATTGATAAAATAATTTTCAGAAAAGAATATATATATATAAAACTGCGATTAAAAGTCTTCTATAGATTTCGGCAGAAACAAAACCGGAAAAAAAAAAGCAATCCGCTAACTACGGAGGGAGTAGATGACCCATTAACTCTACGGGCGGTTGAAATCGAAGAGGTTATTTTCAAGGGGAAAGCATCTTTTAGTTTATCTCACTAAGCGCCGTATTCAAAGGAACTTTTCCCGAGTTTGAGTCGCTGCAGCCTAAAGGCTAATTTGCGTTTTATGTCGAGAATTCTATACTAGCGTTTTATATAAAAGTTGATTATAAAGAGTTTTCAATAAAAATTTTACCTGAAAAATGTTAGTTTCTGGATTTTTTTTACCTTGTTACTTAAGGCATTTAGGCTAGCCTGGTGACCAGGTCAGCAATTTAAGCTTTTTTGCAGCTTTGAGCTGTAGTTTCTGAAAGTAAAAGACCCTGAGTACCAGAGGGTATAATTCTAACTTCTACCTCATATGAAGATGTCACTCACACACTCGCTTCCAATGCCCATTTTTACAGGGGTGGGGGGAGGGTCCCTTTCACATACCAAACAGATAGAGGCAATAATAACCATGCCCTAACTGGGGTGCCCAGACCACGGGAAGACGCGCTATCCCTACGGCCAGGACGCCGACAATTTATGAAATTATTTTTCTGGAATAAATTTGTTCAAAACAGAAAAATAAAAAGACAGAGATAAAGAAATTGGTTCTAAATTTGGACTTTCTTTATTTCTAAAAAGTGGAGTATTATTTTCAACAGTTTTCTAATATTAGAAGTATTGGAAGCTTAATTTTCTCAAAAATAAGCATTTTTTTTTAGAAAAACATGTTTTTTTAGAATGATAAATATGAAAATCGTGTCAACGGTTTTATTTTTATTTTTTATTAAATATCATCTTAACTAGACGCATTTATCTATATGTTATGAAAAGAAGTATTTGGAATAATTTAGTTCTTATTTTGAAGTAATTTTCAGAAAGGGAAAAAAATTGCATTCCAATTTTTTACTTAGAATATATCTGAATAATCTTAGAATAAATTCATTCAGTTGTTTTCCACTATTATCGCCTTTCCTGACTTTGATATAGATCAGTTTAGATGCAAAATTGTTTCTATAATGATGAAATGTATCCTTAAGTTTTCCGAAAAATCTAAATCAATATATACTCATTAATTAACAAGGATAAATCGCTGTAAAACAGAATGATTCCTAGCCAAAACATAAGAAAATATAGTCACCAACGATCTTCCCTTTTTTCTCTCAACATAAAACCAGAGTAATCATCTTATGACTTATATCACCATGGAAACACTTGTAAAACAAAGCACGCGAGATTCTATTAAAAATATTTTCACGGGACAGTGAAGATAGTTCAATTTGTTTAACAAATTTAAGCAGTAGAATCGAAATTATCAATTACAGACGTTCAATTTCATAAAATTTGAGAATCCATACGAAATTTCCAGAAATCAGTTTAAAATAATTCCACTTCGAAAAATGGATTCAATTTCGGCAAGAAGCGATATCGAAGTTCCAGAAGAGCTCAAATATGTTTTGAAAGAATATGCCAAACATTTAATTAGATCACAGCCAGAAGATTTGGTGCAGTGGTCAGCCGAGTAAGAATATTTTATTAATTAAAAAATAGATTTACTTACATTTATGATTAAGTTTCGTATGATTTCCAAATTAAGATTGGCTTTTGAATAGAAGATAACATTCCTTTCGATTTTATCAATTTTAATGTGTCGACATTAAGAAATGTCTTAATTACTATAATACTGCCTAAAATAAATGGTAAATTCTAAATTTTACATGATGTCCACATTTTGATGCAAAATTTATTCGGTCATAAATGAGATAAGAAATCTTAATTATTCGGTTATTTATTTTTTGATGTGATGAAGGGTAAAATCCAATTTTAGCCCACCTCTGGCAACTTTTTCAAAATCTCGCCAAATTGAAAGTATTTTCTTCAGATGTTGTCAGGGTTGCCATTTTAGAATCATTATCGCTGATTATTTGGCGAGATTTTGGAAAAGTCGCCAAAGGTGAGCTAAAATAAGATTGACCCTGATAAAGGTTTACAATTGGGTGCCCTTTGATTTTTTTTAATGCTAAGATCGGCGCAAGATTTTCGGCCTGTAACCCCTGCAGCGTCAATGAAAATAAAATATTATATAAACCAGAAGTAGTGCTTCATCACAGTAATTTGTAGCCAATTGAAGGGGCATCCAAATATATACAGGAATCTTAAATGTATATAAATAATAGAGTTATCTAAAGCTGGAAATTAATTTAATACACAATCCAAATTTAATTTCGCAATTGGCATTTAGAATAAGTGATATGCACATGTTTGACATGATGAATTTAGATGTAGGAAGTTTGGTCAATGTAATTTATTATCAGTATTTCAAATTTTTTTTAGTTAGTATGCATACTGAAAATAATCAATACTGACAGTTACATTAAAAAATATTAAATAAATTAGCAAACAAAATATTTAAACACTGTTTCTAATTACACTTGGGATTTTTATATTAAAAAAACAATACTTTAGTAATTAATAAAGAAGAACAGTTAAAAAATTATATATATTATTAAATGAATTATGATAAATAATTATATTCCTAAACTACTTGCCTCAATATTCTTTAAAATATATATATTATTTGTAGTGATTGGATTTTCGAAGCGTTAACAAAATAACTGTTCATAGATGGCGCTAGGCAACTAACGCGAGTGTAATGAAAAGAGTGAGATATTCGAGTGTTAGCTCTTAGCGAGGGAGTTACTGCGCAGAGTAACTCCAACGAATCTGGAATAAAATTGTTAAGTTTTTCTATTTGACTATTTTTTTTTCTAAGCACTCACGAACCAGCCACGACATTATTATTCACATTTTAAACAGATTTAATAAAAATTATTATTAGGTTCTAGTGTAGAGTTGGGTGCTTTTTTGACTGGCAACAACTTTAAGGGATGAAGCACTACTTCTGGTTTCCATAATGTTTTGTTTTCATTGATGTGTTACCAGCCAAAAATTTTTACCATTACTTTCTCAAGTGACATTAGTGTAGAAAAAATCAAAGGGGAAATTAACTGTAAACTTTTACCAATTATTTTTTCAAATTAAGTAATTAGGCAAATTAAGAATTAAAATAAAGAAATGACTATTAATCTATGCACTTTTGAAAGTTTATTTTTTTTAAAGGTATTTCAGAGCAAAAGTCGAAGAGGAGAAGTTAAAGGAACTTGAAAACATCCAAAACACTAATGAAGATCAGTAATGAATTAGAATACCAATGGTCAGTGTAAAAAGTGCTATAATAGGAAATGAATATCATATTTATGTTCATAAGATGTAATAAGATTAATGTCTTTTCAGTACAAACATTTAATGCTTTTAGGAGCTAAATGAATAACACAACAATTTTAGAAGCTTTTTAATACAAACAACATAACAAAATAATGCAAAAAATGCATTTAGTGAAAAAAGTATCTATAATACATTTTCTGTACAGAAAAAGAATCATGTAACAAAGTACTTCAAAATGAACTTCATTTGTGAAACAAATAAAATTTTGTTTCAAATTGAAAAAAAAAATTAACACATTAGTTTCATTTCTATCAGCTACTAATTACAGAATCTAAAAGATATGTGCACCTTTGAAGGCAGTGAACAATGAATAAAGCAAGCAATAAAAAATATGGTTCAGTGTACATAAAAAAATATAGTACTTATTTTAAAGGATTTCAGCAGATAATATGTATAAATATTTTGTTGAAATTTCACAAAATCACCAATATTTTAACTTTCAATTTTAAAAAAAAGCAGATAACTTTCATATTTTCCATCTTGGCACGTTTATCTTGAAATAATCCATGTTAACCTTATGCTTATAATGTAAAAATGATTTGACAGAACTGCAACTAAATTTAAGATGCTTCAAGGAACTGATTTATAAAGATAAATATTTTCTTTAAATTTAACTATGCTATTGAATCACAGTTGAGCAAATATTTAACTTCATAATAAGTCTAGTATATACTAAGATTCTTATCACTCAATTGTATATATTGACCAGGGGATTATATTTTGAATATCAAATTCATATAACATTTGTTGATAATGACATTTAGAGCATAATAAATCTGGGTAATGGTAAAAGGCTGATATGTAAAAGTTTTTAAAAAAATTGCTTTTTAAATGTTGGCACTATCTAATCATATTAAAAATTTCAGCTGTGCATTCAATTTAAGTTATAAAACAGAGCAGCAATTTAAAATATAAACATATACAACTAAAGTCAAAAAGTGTTAGTTTGTTTATTATATTGAATTCATATTGATAAGCAGTCTTATGAAACAAGTAGCTAAATGAAGAGTGTTATAAAGTTTAAAAAATTAAATGGTTGTGAATGGAATAATTTTTAGAGTTATAAATACAAATAATAATAGGTCATCAACATAATACATAAACATAACAGAAATGCACATAAATATAAAATGCTCATTTTCAGTAAAGATTGTAAACTAAATACATCACAATAAGAACAGTATAAGAATGATTTTTTGAAAGTATTCAACAGATTAAATTTTGAGAAGAATGGGTTTACAGGAGAAATATAAAATGATATGTTCTTAAATCTAAGATGCAGTTCAAATTAGGAACATAAAATGTTTTAGAATCTTTAACATAAAGGAAAACAATAATGACTAGCAATGACAACATTTATATTTTTGACCGGTCTTAAATCTTTCCAAGAATAATAACTGTATGCATAGATATTTTATCTTGCTTTAGATTACAAATTCAATAATTTCTTTTAAAATATATAAATATCATAATTTTTCTCTCTAAAGTATTCTTTAATTTTAAAAAACTTGGCTGAAAAAGACAGCAGAAAAAATATATAATTTTCATATGAAAATATATTTATAGTATAATTTTAAGCGATACAAACAGCATTTGACTGATATATACGAAGCATCCCAAAAATATGACAGTGAAACATTTTTCTAAATAGGCAGAAAGCTAGATAGTTGAACTTGAAAAATTTATTGGATATTTATATGCTAACATTTAGTCATATTTAATGAATCGTACATTAATTATGAACAAATAATTATCATAAAAAGGAAGGGGAAATAATACAGTCATTTATAATAAGATAAGCAGTAAAAAATAGAAAATGTCAATTTTTAAAATATGATCATTTTAAGTTTTCTATAAATCACACAATATATTTTTTTAGATGTCATTAACAAATGATTTTTTAATAAATGTTTCAAAACCTTGTGAATAATTATTATTCAAATAAAAACATCAATTTATTTTTATTAGTTGTTTTTAATTTTTTGAAAAATATTCATCCTTATTCAGTTTTAAAAATGAAATATCAAATCATTGTGTTATTGACAAAAAAACACATATCAATAATGTTTAATCATCAGTTTTACAAGTAATCTATTAATGGGTTATAAGTTGATAAGTTAATCGAGAATAAGTAAACCATTTACTGATAAAAAAAGTTGAGAAATAAAAGTGAAATTTGAAAAATTCCTCCTTTAAATGATGCTTTAGATAAAAATTCCAAAAAAAAGGAGAACAGCATAAACAAAATTTCTTTCTATTTAGTTATTATCAGAAGCATTTAAGAAAAGAATTTTATTAACTTACAAGAAAAAATAATATCACCCAAAAAACAAAATAATCAGACTTAAAATTTTCATTAATTTCTGACTAAAAAAAATCTAATGTTGCCACTTTTCATTTCCAAATTAGAAAAAGTAAGCATAGCATAAGGATTAATACAATAAAATAAAATAAAAACTACTTTTTAAATACTTATCATAAAAAATATTACTGACCATCACAGTATATTCATATAAAAATCAAATTATATGAAATAACTTTTAGAAATCGACTACATAGACTTAAAATATAGAAAACCACTCATGGAACATTTTAGAATAAATGAAACAGTGAAAATATAGTAATTCAAGTAAAGTATTTAAGTTTAAAAATAGATACACATGTAACAGTAGAAATAAGGAAATTTCTTCCCGATACAAAAAAAGCTTCAGGACAAATAAATAAAACAAAACTCTTGCATTAAGCATAAACCTATTCTGGAGGGAAATATATCATAAATACACAAAGAAGATTTTTAATAATTTAATTTCAATGGGTCTGACCTGAATGAATTTTTGTTTTAGTAAGAATTGATACTAAAAAAATACACCAACAATGAAATGAATAAAAACTATTGCTATGAGCCTTTTAAATATGCTTATATTTTAAATTCTAAAATCTGAATGAGTGAATTTTTCCTCTTGTTTTTTATGAATATTTAATTCAAAAACACAAGTAGTTTATGTGAGTCATAAAAAAAAAGGTATTTTTTAAAAAAGATATTTTTTAACAAAATGATTATGAAATTTTCCTAAAAAATATTTTTAAAGAAAGGCAAAGTAAATTTTCAATGAACAGATATTTCTAAAAATCACTTGTTTCCAATTAAATTTTCAATATGAATAATTATATTCATTATTAGTCTAAAAATACCATCAAGAAAAATAGTTATATCCACCTTCCGGTTTTACAACATATAAGTTATAATCTTATACATATATTTAAAAATATGGTTAAACTATAAAGATGAGTAATAAATATTTTAAAATATTATTTAAATTTTTGCTAAATCAAAATTTTTATAATTACTGGAATAAAATAAAAAGTATAATAAATATTTTAAAATCAATTGTGCGAATCAGAAATATCTTTTTATACTCAACAATTTATATGTAAAAAGGATATCACAATTTAGGGATAAAATTCCTATCTTATTAAGGCATTTGATATCACATATTGAAAACCTCTTTGAAAATCTAATTATTATAATCTCATTTTTGAAATGCTTATTAATCATTCAATGTAAAAAATAAATAAAAATAACTACATATTTAAATGCCTAGATTTTTTTAAAGGAAATAAATAGTACAAAATAAAATAATGCATATCAATTAAAAAATGATGAAATATAATTACTGGGCACTTTAAAATAAATACAAGGCTAAATAAATGAATTTATTATTATTATTTTCAATACATATGATTTAGAAACTGATTCTGATTCAAACAACATCAATCTATCCTTATAATCAAGCTCAATGTGTGTGTGTGTTGGCACTCTATAAGTCAGACCATTGGACCTACAACAACCAAATTTGGTACATGTATAACTTGAAGGTCGGGAATGTATACCTCAGAGAACTTTTTTCGAATTTTTAATTAGAATTTGGATTAATTAAAAAATAGAGCGAAATTTCGACATTTTTCCATTTTAACTTGCGAAAATATTATCGAACAATGATGGTTTTTACATCAAATTAAAGATTTTGAAAAAATTAGCAACACATTTTAGATAAAACAATAAAATTTAATCTGAAATGAGAGGGAAAAAATTATCTTTTATCAATATGTAGCTATCAGATTGACAAAAACTCAAATTAAAAAATAATTATTGCAAATCAAACACATAAAAATGTAATTTTCAACAGGTACTTGCATGAAGTGAAAAAAATTTGAAACATGTTTTTTTTTTCTTATAAAAAAATGTAACGAAATTTTTTTATGTGAATTTTACAATATTATTAATTAAATAAATCACCTTTATTTAAGACAGACATGGTTTAATATATATATATTCAAAACTCAATGGCTAATTTGAAAAACTTTAATAAAGAAAGGCATCTATAAAAAGGTTCTAAATGAAGTAAATAACTACATAGTATGTAACATGAGTCTATAAATGCTTTAAAATAAAAGAAGAATGCTTAGTTTTTAAACAAAAACACCTAAACTTCAACCCACTCAGTTTCTAAAAGTGACTGATTTATGAATATTTGAAGATCACTATTCAATCAAAACAAGTAATTTTAAACCACTTCCCCAACCATTTCAAAGATGCTACCCCAATCAATGCCCAGGACTGACTGGTCTAAGAATGAAAATGTTGAATGTTCCAACCATTTTTATTCAAAACTTCATAAGTTGATCAATGACATTACATAAAATATTTAACTGATAATTTTAAATAGTAAGATTAGCAAACCAGCTGGTCGTCAAAGGCGGCTCGTAAATAATAAAATCTTTGATAATAAATGCTCATAATAATAATAATAATAATAATTAATAAATTGAAATACTTTATCTTTGATAACTCTCAAATTTTTATTTAAAATGAAAAAAATTCATGTTAAGAATCATTGATCTGACATCTAATTTAAATATACATATTTTTTATAATTTGTATAAAAACAACATTTATGATAACACAAAATACATTATGCTTTAATTAAAAGTTCAAACACTCAACTATAGTGAGAAAGTATTGCAATAAAGTAAATAAAATAGAATAAATATAAACTAAAAAATAAATGAAGTGAAACCAAGATAAATAAAAACAAATACAAAATAAACATCAATTTTTTACAAAATTCCTTTACAAATGTAGTGGTCATATATATATATATAATCAGTTGTCATGGAAATAGGATGTTTTTCAAAAAATATTACACACTTCCAAAAATAATTAAGAATATATAAAAGAAAAATTCCTTAAAGAACAATTTAAATAATTTTTTCAATATTAAAAAAATTCGATTGAAATTCCTTTAGCTTTCCATTATTACATCTTCAACTTGTGGATAATCATTTCACCTGGAATATATCAGAAAAAGAAATTCTTTTAATAATAATTGAAATGGTCAAGACAAATGCAATAGTCTCATTAGTAAACCATGTTGTATTCAGAGAAAAGTATGCTTTATTGCCTATTAATTTTTTGATACATCAGTTAGTAATTTTTGCACTATTGTAGAGAGTATTTAAAAATACCATCTATAATCTAACCCAAATTTCATTATAACAGAACTATAGAAATTTACTTTAAAACCATTTTGAAGAATAAAGAACTATGGTGAACTATATTTTAAATATCTTTTTCTCATAATATGATAGGAAGTAAAGTAACACAATGAATATTATTTATCTAACATCAGAGTTAACACATTTACAGCTATTGACAAATCAGATACAAATTATAAAAAAGATTAATAGTAATAATTGTGCTCATTATATACATTACTCCGAAATCAGCAGACATTATTATTTACTTCTACCCAGCCATAACACATAAAATTATTTGAATGACAAGCATTAAAACAACTAGATTGGAAAATAGATGAACTCTAAAGGTTATTATATGCCATGGATACAATTCTTCCTCTTACTAAAGCAGAGATAACCCGCCTACATTATTTTGTCTACCAGGATTGCAAGAAAAATCAGAAGCTTCTCATCTTTATACTTAGGATGCACCCTGATAAGTTTGTTTTAATTGATACTCAAGTCAAACATTTTTTAAAGATGAAATCACAAGTCCATAACCAAGAATATGTTGAAAAAGATCAGCTCTATGTACTTCTGAGTTCCAATACCATTTTGCTACTTTCTTTTAAAAAAGGATTTTATTTATTTTTAACTTTCCTTCAAGCAATTTTAAAGTTTAAAAAAATGAAGGATTAAGCAGAAATACATTAACAAATTTCAAAGCAGAAATGTATTATGATTAAATTTGAAAGATTATTTTAAAGCTTTGAATGGCTTTTCAACAATTTTTATTTTTAAATATCAAAGAATCTTAAAGAAGGAGGAACACAACATTTTTTTTTGTGTGTGTATGATTCTAACATTAATCAAAACAAATTCAGCAATATAACACATTATTGAAAAAACTGAACAATAAAACATATTTTTCAAAATAAAATAATTTCAAATTATGAATACAGTTTAAAAAGAGTCCATTTTGAATAAAATATGAGTAACTGGATAGAACACAGCTTTATATAAATAACAATAACTGCATTCAAAAGCAGTTGAATACAATTACAGTTATATTCAATAAATTAATATTTATTTCCCCTTCTAATTTTCAACTAAAGTAATTATATCACAGCTCAAAGGGTGGGGGGTGGGTATTTTTGGCAATTTTTAAAAAAGAAACACAATATTCAATTATATTTTATTTCAATCATAGAAAAAATGTGTACATAGTCTTAATTTTACTATGCAGTAGGTTTTTTTTTTCTTCTCAATCTGTTGTCACATAAATCAGTAATTGTAAAATTATGAACACAAGAAACATAAATAAAAACACTTGTTTGAAAATTTAACTAAAATTTTTAAATACTAGATGGAAATTTAAATAAATTAATTAGGAAACTTAGCAGATTTAAGTTCTTAAAAAAGGAATACATGCATTATTTAACTAATATTAAATTATTCAACATTATTTCAGAAAAAATAAATTTATATAGACATTCACTGCTTTTAAGTAGAATTAAAAATAACTGCAAATGTATACTTATAATACAAAATTTCAATTATTATCAGTCAAAATAAATAAGGATGAATAAGCTTCTACAAATCGATATCAGGAAATGATTATCAGTAATAATAATAAAAAAAAAGAGATAAATTACAAGCAATATTCAAATAATTAAAAAAAAAGTCGTGGCTTATTACAGAAGTAAAAATTTCTTAAACCATTAGAATCAAAATACAAGTTAATTTATAATATTTGAATTATAAAATAATTTTTTAGTCTTACCAAGATTTCTAACAGTTTTTTCAATTCGACGAGAAAATTTCTCAGCATCATGAGACAGTTCCCATTTATATTCATCTACTCGTTTCTCAAAAAAGGCTAAAATATAATAAAATATAAATATTTTGAAATAGATTTAACATGCTAAAAAATTATAATGTGAATTAAACTTCTTTTGATGATATAAGCACAAAATAACCTTGGGCAGATAAGTACAGAGTAACCTTAAAACTACTGGGTTCCAATTAATCATATAAAATATTTTGTAACAGATAAAGAATACATACAAAAATAAATAAATAAATACATCACATTTCAATCAGTCATAAAAATTAAAGCTTGATTGTTTTCTAACATTTTCTTTAAAGATTTGCTATATAAGATCTTGAAGTAGATTTAAAATATAATATATTTAAAATTATTTTATTATTTTTATAAAATATTTGATTGCCTTTCATTTTATTTTTAATATTTAATTATGCTCTGAAATACAATGGCTATACAATAGGCATTCATAAATCAACAGGACAAATCCCTACTAGTTTTATTTAGCAATTCTTCCAAATTTTTATTAGCAATACAAATGTTAAGTTATAGTTTCACTTAAAATATTAAATCATACTTTTATAACAGACAAGGCATGCAAAAAATAAATTTAAAAAAAAAACGTGCACTTTAAAAAAATAATCATTTATCACAAGAGGCTAAAAGTAGTAGTAATTCAAATAAATTTAAAAAATTAAACTTTTACTTTGCAGATATATGAAAAAAAATGAGAAAATAATTAAAATTTAAAAAATTTCAATGACCTAAAGCTTAATTCTATAAATATTTAAATTTCAATAAAATTCTAAAAATAAAATTATGAAATATAAGCTTAAGCCGGAAATAATATATTAATAAATGTCAAATAAAAAGTAAAACATACTTCTTTGATTACTCTGACAAATTGATCTATAGTTTGCTCGCCAAATGCACTCATTTATAAATGTATCAAACATCTGAGTTTCTGAAAACCATTGAAGAAATGACTGTACACTGTAGAAGAATGCATTCCTTAAGAAAGCATCTTTCTAAAATCAAAATTTAATATTTAAGATAAAAAAAAAAAGGGAAGAATATTTTTTCAAATGCACTTATTCTCATAACTTCAGAATATATGGGAATATCAGGAGAGTGGGACATCACAAATTTTTTTGATGCAATAGATGCTTTTTGACGAAACCATACATTTATCTTCTAAAAACAACATGCTGGTATTCTAATCTGAAATATGTTGCTAAATTGTACAGAAAGTACTTCATAATGTATAGAGCATCATTATTCTAATATTGTATAGTTCAAAACCAATATGTCAGCCAGAGATTGCTAGAAACATGTAGCAATGACTCAAAAACTTGAAAAGACTATTTTTAAAATGATAGAACACTTAGATATTTGATAAAAACATGATCGAATGCAGATGAAAAAATTCTTTGAACAGGGAACGATCCAAAATGAATAATTTACTAATTATTTAAAAATTCTCTAGCTTAATGCAAGAACAGCTGGATATTTTAAGAATTCAGAATGCCTAACATAGCAATCTCTGAAAAAACACAGCAAGCCTATTGCACAATGCTCCAAGAGCATGTTCTTATTCATTATAGAAGCACCTAAAACACACTTTTTTCTTCTTTTCTTTGTTTAATTTATACAGACTGCCATTTCCTTAATTTATGTTTAGGAGCATATATTAAAGTACATAAACTATTTCAGTGTACTATTTTGTGATCGAATATGGATTTTTAAAGTTTAATGCTTTGAGTTAGATCAAAAATATTTCTGCAAAACCAACTTTTAAATTCGAGCACTTCCAAATATTAATACAAAAAAATTCAAATATTTTTACAAATGAAATTTTTTTAAAAAAATTGCAATTTTCCTCCATTACTTTTATTTGTTTATTTCCATATCAAACTTTCAGACTTGATAAAGAGAATTATTTTTATCAGTATTCTTATTATTCAAATGTTTAAATATTGTAAGTATTATTAAAACAATGTTTAGTATTAATGAGGAAACAAATTTAGGCTAAAAAATATTAAACAGACTTTCTAAAATTACAAAGAAGTTATTATTAATATAATTACCAAACATTGTTGAAAATGCATTTAATTACAGTTTCATTATTTACAGAAAAGAATACTTTTAGGATACTGAATTTCAGAATTCTTTTAATGATAAAATTAAATGTAGAAGTAAAAACTAATATTTACTTGAAATGTAAGCTTGTCATTCTGCTGAACTAAATGATTTTCATAATGGCCCACCATTTCAACAAATAAATGGACAAATGCTTCAGAAATCATAACATCTCTCAACATTTCTGTGGGATCTATAAAAAATGAACAATTAAATAGATTGACTAATTCATACAAATGCTTTCATAACTCACTGCTATTAACTTATTATTTGAAATATGCTCTAATATATGCTTCATAATTACGTTCCCAGGAATTTCATTATTTACCAACTACATTTTACAAATTTAAAACAATTAAAATATATATGTTTCAGTATATTTTAAAAAGAAATATAGTATACCCAAACAGCCTGGAATTATGCATATTCAGAAATTATTTGTGTAAAAAGTTGTGGGTAAAAACAGCCAAAGTATCTATTACAAATGTTCAATAATAAGTATTCATTAAAAAGATTTTATAGCAAAAAAAAAAAAAGCTTGTTGTATCATTCACAAATAGTATTACAGGGTTCACATTTCTCTATCCTAATGAATTACAAACAACCTAGAAGTTTCAGAACTTTTCAAATAAATAAAAACTGATTTCGATAGGATTGCTATACTCTTGAGATTTGATATTCCTCTTAAGTAATAAATACATAAAAAGTTAGATGAGCAAATCAGTGACAAGACCCAAATCCACTGTCATTTAAATATGATGATCAGAATGATCATTCTAAAAGTATAAAGATACAACACTATAGTGGAATTACAATGAAGGAGGTATTGCTGCCAAAAGCTATTTATAAAAGTTACAACATTTCCTTTGGAAATATTAATGAACTCCTGCCACATAAATAAAAAGACAGGAAGTGAAGTGTGATAAGATGGTTTTTAAGATGTTTGTCCAATATTCATCCTAAAAGATTCTGTATGGCATGACATTATTTTTACCAATGCCCATGAAAAGATTTAAGTTGCTTTGCTTGTGAAATGAAAATGGAAGAAGAAAAGAAAAGTTGTAAAATTAGATTGAAGAAACATATTGTTATGGATTTCCTTCATTATCCTAATCTGTCGGATTCGTTTGCTTGCATAGTGGAGTGTATGGAATAGAAAACCACATAATAATCAGTCCTTCAGAAGAAGACACAGCACATAAGACTTTTATTTACAGGACAGCACAAATACGGCAAATATTTACAGCCCAGCAACTATGTACAGAAGAGAGCTATTAACAGCCGAGACGAATGCACAGAGAGCACACAGCAGCACTCTACAGCAGACAGTAGACCACGATAACAAAAGTAGTCCGCACGCAGAAATTCCGTAGTGACAACATTCAAAGAACGCAAAGCGACCTGACAGCATTCAGCAGGAGAGGGAGGGAATCTGAGAGATTCTGTCTACTTTTACGTAGGTCTCTCCAAACGGCTGAAACTACTCCTCTGTCTCTTCTTGCTTTCGCTGCCAACTCACTACTTCACACAACGGAACTACTTCCCAGTTCAGGACTGCTCCTTTCCCGATGGCGACACAACGGGCTACGACACACGACTCAACAGAAAATGGCGTACAACGATTCTGTACTTCGTGGTTGCTTCGGTATTCACTCAGCGAATCCTCCATTCTGGAATCCTAGTCAAGATCTCTCGATTCAGGTCTACTGGGTCAACCACAAACCACTGCATCTTAAGCTTGCTGGCCTTATATAGCAGCGAGAAACGGGGCCTAAACCTTCTGGATCAATCAGAATTCTGGATGTATCTCGGTTCCTAATGGAAGGATCTGGAAAATTCTTGAAGTTCCAGTTATTATCCATTTTGTCGCCAAACTCTGGGATCTCTGATGTGACATTCCGGCACCGTTCAATACACATGACTATAAATCAGTCATTTCTGAAAATGACATTGCTAGCGCGGGAAAGCAAAATTACAGGTTCGTGACAATATGCATGTAAGAAATTGCTAAACTGAAGTGCCTGGATATGCTGCACTTGATGCAAATAATGATGTTTGAGAACAACTTAGATAAAGAAACTTTTCCCTACCCCTGTAATAGTATTCATCAAATAAAGGAAAAGGGAGGATGAGATCAACAATTGAGATAAAGTATCAAAATTATAAATATTTCCTGGAGGTTGCTAAAGGAGGCTTAACTAAGCAAAGAAGATTATATGCTTAGAGGTTTTTTATTACAGGAAATTACTGAAATGTATGTAAGAAATATTATTTTAATTTAGAAACTGTCAATAAAAGATTTATTGAAATTCTATTTAGATACTGACTGTAATAAATAGTGCAAACTTAAGTGCTGATATTACCACCAGATACATCTAATCTGTATAAAGGTCATTAACACACTGAAGCAATTCCCATTAGAACTAAAGCTCGAGAATTAAATTTAAGAGGTATCCTGTGTAAGATACATTATCCTGCTTTCAAATTTGGAGGTTGTGCAGATCATTCATGAGTCAGTCATATATCAAATTAAGCCCATTTCACATTGCTTTTGGTACAAGTGTCCAAAGAGATTTCATGATTAATAGCAAGCCTTAGAGCATAACTTAACAATATGTATTCTGAAGTGATTGTTCATTGCAGACCTTAGTCCTACATATTAAATGCCTAATAATAAGCTCTATAATTTGATTCCTCTGTCTCTGGGTATTAAATAAGTCTTTCTTTATTAAAAGTCAACATCCTTTTTCTAAATCAGTAATATTTGCTGTGAGGCAAGCGATAACACATATACATTGTGATACAGTTTAGATGTACAATACCTCTTTTACAAATTTCTTCCCTTGATATTAACACACCCTACATGAATTTTAAATAATAGTGATCCATTAAATGAAGCTGAATCAACATTATTGAGAATTTAAAATTAATTAACCAACCTGTCATGTTTTTTGCAAGATGTAGAGCAGTGATAACAGCCTTTTGGATTTTCTTTGGCAAAATAGTGTCTTCATCACCATATGATTTTACTATCAAACCTTTATCAATATTTATAATCAATACCTGGAAAGATTTAATTAAATAGTAATTTTAAATTTATGAAGCATTTCTAAGATAAAATTATTGAATTAGCAAACAAACAAATTGCTCTGTCAATTGTTTGTTTTACCAAAACACATGCAAAATTAAATCAGCTTTTTTTTAAAAAAAATCAGGAATTCAGTACATTTTTGAAAATTAAAGGAGAGGGAAATATTTAAAAATTACTTTTTTTTCTTCAGAGAATACTAAACTGCATTAAGAATGTTTTCCCCATCATAATATCACAGATTTTAGATTTATTCATCAAACTAAAATTTATGGCATCAAAAATTATTTTTGAAATATTTAGAAGGCTTACTTTTCCAAATAAAAATTATTATTATTACTAGTAATAAAGGAAAATGTGTGCCTATGTTAGTCCATTGGCAAACTATAAATCAAATTGTTTGGCAAGAGCTATAAAATTTGGTTCAATTATATTAGGATGGTGCGTATGAAATGTCGGATTCTCTTTACATGCGGACGTTTGTCTCCCTGTTTTCGTTATACTTTTGTCTTTGGCATAACCCCATTCATAGTCGTATTGTCCATTGCCAGAGACTCATTTCTGCAAAATAGGTTTTCTCGAAGGTCTTCCCTTTTGTTATTTCTGTTGAGTTTATTGCCGATATGAATTCTGCCGACATTCGCGTCATTTTCTTATATGAGTACAAACTTGGTAACAGTGCTGCAAAAGCTGCACGCAACATAAACCAAGCGTTTGGGGAGAATACGGTTAACGATCGGAAAGTGCAGCGTTGGTTCGAAAAATTTCGGCGATTTTTCACTGCAAAATGAGCCGCGCGGAAGACCCAAAACGTCTGTGAAGAATGATGACCTGAAGGCTCTAGTGGAAGCGGATCCAGCCGTATCCACGAGGGAACTTGCTATCAGGATGAAAGTTGACCATACAACGATATTGAGACACCTTTCTGAGATTGGCAAGGTTAAGAAGATGGACAAGTGGGTACCGCATGCACTGACAGAGCGAAATAAGCTGGAACGAACTGGAATATGAAGTTTTGCAGCATCCACCCTATTCACCGGATCTCTCGCCGACCGATTTTCATTTTTTCAAGCATTTAGAGCTGTTTTTAACGGGCAAACACTATGAAAATGAAGACAGTCTAAAAAACTCGATATCAGAGTTTATTAATTCTAAAGACCAAAATTTTTTTAAGACAGGCATCTACGCTTTAAAATCTCGTTGGGAGAAGTGTATTGAAGCGAATGGAGCATACTTTGATTGAATAAACAGCTTTTGAAGAAAGATATGCAGTTTTATACAATCACTTAAGAATCCGACATTTCATATGCACCAACCTAATATTTTGGATGAAGGAATCATAGATCAGAATTTTAATTATAAATTGAGATTTTGATATTCTTCAATAATAAATTCTTAAAATATTATTTTGCAAACTTGATTGTTACTTAATCCTACAATTTTTTTTAACTGTAACATTTAAAAGAATAATTTCAATACAAAATTTTCAACAATTCATTGTTGTACAAGAATTTAGACTGTTTTTATTTCATGAAATATTTAAACTCAAGAATATTTTCCACGTTATTAGGTTATTAAAAGCACAGACAAAAAAGCAATTTAATATCTGCTCATTTCAAATACAGCATCAGAAATAGAAATTTCAGAGCTGCAAAAGATAGGATGCAACTGATAAAATAATTACTCAATTATGTTTTTAATGGCACTATGATGCCATTGGATAGGGTATTTATACATGCTAAGGGTATTTATACATACATTTTAAGATAACATTTATAATGCTATTATAATAACATTGCTTAAATGTCTAGCACTATTTAATGATTAGAAATAATTTCTAAGGGAAATTAGGAGCACCACGGTGTGCATGAGACCAATACTCTTAGAGAACTAATAATTGTCAAAGTTACTAACTGAATATAAAAGATATAATTTTTAAATTATAAATATAATACATAACATTCACTGTTTACACATAATTTTTCACTTGGTACTTGGATAATTAAGTCCAATATTTGTAAATTAAAAAAATAAAACTTACTATTATTGAAGTATTAAAAATTGAAAAGATAAAGAGTTAAGGAGTGAAGAAGAAAAGCTTATATAAAAGAAAGTTTGAAAATCTTACTTCATGTTCAGCTAATAGCTCTAAAACAGAGTTGTAATTATTGTTTGAAAGTCCTAAAATATATGGCGTTTCAGAACAACACTGAACTGTCAGGCAAGAAGGCAAGACTGGAATGTACATATGGGGCCATTCAAATGGATACAACAAAGAAGAAATGGCTTTACAACATTCATAGAGATTACTGAAATATACAAAAGCATTGATTTGATAAAGATCAATTTTGATTTTTGTATCATTTATTAACAAATGAGTTATAAAAATAAAACAAGTATAAATTATAACTTAAAAACGTTACTGAATTTTTACCCATCAAATATTTTTATTAATTAAAGTAAGGAATGCCTATTATAAGATAACTTGCATAAGAAAGTAATTATTTATACAACAATGATCAAGAATAAAAAGGAGGTAAAATTGAAAAAACTATCAGTGCTAAATTCCAAATATTTTCTGATGAAAATTAATATGATAAATAAAGTAAATAATAAAATAAAATAATAATAATACTATAAATCAATCAATAAATAAAATAACTCATTAAGGTATCTTGCTTAAATTTATTTAAAAAAAAGCATTACAATTTATTACATTTTTAAATATATATTATCTTCAATAATGGTATCTTGAATGTGACATTTTATGAAAAGTCAAAATGCAACATTTATAATTGTTAACATGAAAAAAAAAAAACTGTTAACTTGGAATGTTAATTTCAAAAATTTTTATACCTAGCTGTGGAAGAAAACAGCAAAACTCTTCTTTCAAGTAATAAAGAAGAAACAGCTTTGACAAGAATTTCTACATCTAATAACTGCAAGGCACGGGTAAAATCACACTGAAATAAAAATTTAAAAAATTAAAAAGCAAGACTGACATATTTCAAAACCTATTAAAAATTCATATGTATAACTTTTCAGAATATATCCTTGTAAAAACAGTTATTGGAAATATAGCAAAACAAAATTACTGCATTTAAAAGTATTGATAATTTTAATAATCAATTTTTTGCTTCAGATTTTCATCATGCAAAACAAAACCATTCAAAATAAACTAAACTAAGTAATTATACATAGCCATAAATAAAACATCTAATGTGAAAAGAACATTTCAAATCTTTTTTACATATAATGCAAACATGCAGTAGTTAAAATTACATTTTCACTCTAAACTTCTTTTAAATCCATAATAATAAGGTAAATAATAAATTTTAAAACGGATTTCTATTCCAAGTAATATGAGATATCAATAATTATTTTATTAAAACTATGTTTGTTGAAAGCACTTGCCGTAGTTTAGTGGATAAGTTTAAAGTTACTTTAATATATCATTTCCCCTTCTTCATTTCTATCTAACTGCTTTTGGCAACCAGCTGGTTCACCAAATATATTGATTATATTCAATTACAGTTAAATAGTTTAAATATATTTTCTAGTCCATGATTCCACCAAACTGTCAGTATTAAAGCAATTAAGCATGTTTTCTTCGCTGCATACTTGAATACCACATTGTAGACTATTATAATAGATAACAGTTTCTCAACTTTATAGTGCTATAAAAGCTTTAATGTTTGATTCATCTATTTTCTAAATTTTGCAATATCATGTTACACTTTAATATCTGTGTTGCTTACAAAGATAATTAAACATTTTTCTTCAGAAGTATTAAAACACTTTTCTTCAACCTTTTTCTTTAGAAGAAAATCATACAATACTTGAATAAACAATAAAAGTTTGAATTTTAGAATAACATTGAAATACATCATAAATTTAAAAAAATTAAGTTGCCAAAATACTGGAAAGATTTGTATAGCTATAAATTGATATTATAGAATATATATATTTTTAATACTGGTGTAAAACAGTTTTGTGAGCTAATATTTTGGATGTTACTGTTGAAAAGCAACAAAATTCAGATTAATTTATATTTAATTAAAACTCTATATAAATTTAAAAAAAAAAACAGAGGGAGAGACTGCTTCAAGATGCACATTTCTGTTTCCTAAATTATACATACACGCCAAATTTCGTAGGTTAAAGAGTGACTGCAAAGGATCAATATAAACACACACTTTCATTTTTAATATTAATGGATAGGTTAATTTTTTTGACATTCATATAACAATCGTATTTTTCTTCTATAGTAATTTTGAAACTTAAAAACTGTTAATATAATTAAATTATTAAAATAAGATTTATGGATAAAAATCAGATAAATATATAATTCACTTACACTAACTGAATGAGAATCCAATGGCCTTGCAATTACAACTCTGTCTTCTTCAGAGCACTAAATAACGGCATAAAATTAACTTATAAAGCAACTCAAATTATATCAATAATATTATTAATTAATTATTTGATTAAATTAAAAGTTAATGAAATCTATAAATGAGTCTAAGGAGATATATCATTCTAGATTAATCAAAACATTCAATTAATCAAGGCATAAAGTAAAAGAATATCTATAAATTTATAAAGATAGTAGGTTAATTACTTCAGAATAATCAGGAATTGAAATACTTGCACCAGCATTTGGTACACCCAGTTTTTGAAGTGACCTAATATACTTGAAGCACTGTGCTCTGGATAAAGTGAGATGTTTCTCAAGTTCACTTAGAAGCTGTCAAAAAATTTTAAACAAATAAATAAGATTTAACTAAAAATATAGAAAAAATATTACTGCAAATAAACATTATGTATGTATATATATACATCTTATACAAATTAAACTATCTTAATCCTATTTTTTAATCATATAAGGGAAGACTGAAGAAGGAAATATAATGAATAGTAAGAATTTTGAAAGAAAAATAATTCTATCTTAAACTAATCAAAATTGCTAGCTATGAGCAGAAACTTCTCTATCTTGTTTAAGCTGTTAAAATTTATTCATACATAATTAAAATATATTACCAACCTTGTTATAGAACAAAGGAGCATTGAATTTACTCAAAATGCAGATGGCAACTGGAAGCTTCACACACAAAGGATGGTCTCCTGATTCATTTTTTGGCCAACCCTAAACAAATCCGTAACAGCTAAATGTATTAAAGACTTTAAAAAAAAAAAAGTTTCTCCAAGATTCATGACAAAAGTAGCAAACAGTATTCCATCAATAATAATTTTTTTAAATTAGCCTTCAATAATAAATAACTAAATAAGTAACTGCTATGTACAAAATATGTATATATTAGGTTGTTCGGAAAGTAATTTCGTTTTTTCCTGACAAAGGATTTAATTGCATTTTTCGCACCCAATTTCATACTTAAACCGCAA